>JAMKCF010000135.1:0-186193 GCA_023634235.1 Pisaster brevispinus
TGAGGTTTTTGGGCCAACAAAGATGGCGTCACTTTTTGGTAGAAAGCTCCTAATTGCCCAGGTTTTGGGATTTGGCCATGTCCCCACACAGAAAAGGTCTTCAGGGAAGTCTAGTCTAGAATGCTGCACCGTCAAATCGCACTTTTATTTTCGACCCCAAAATTCAAAATGGCGACAGGGTACTACCTGTCAATTATTCCAAAAATTCGACCCCCGGTAACATGCCGATTTTTGGCGATCACTTTTTGCGGACACCTCCCCCGATGGTGCTGGTTCGAATTTGAAGACCGCAACGAATTTTATTCCATGAATTATTGAGGTTTTTGGGCCAACAAAGATGGCGTCACTTTTTGGTAGAAAGCTCCTAATTGCCCAGGTTTTGGGATTTGGCCATGTCCCCACACAGAAAAGGTCTTCAGGGAAGTCTAGTCTAGAATGCTGCACCGTCAAATCGCACTTTTATTTTCGACCCCAAAATTCAAAATGGCGACAGGGTACTACCTGTCAATTATTCCAAAAATTCGACCCCCGGTAACATGCCGATTTTTGGCGATCACTTTTTGCGGACACCTCCCCCGATGGTGCTGGTTCGAATTTGAAGACCGCAACGAATTTTATTCCATGAATTATTGAGGTTTTTGGGCCAACAAAGATGGCGTCACTTTTTGGTAGAAAGCTCCTAATTGCCCAGGTTTTGGGATTTGGCCATGTCCCCACACAGAAAAGGTCTTCAGGGAAGTCTAGTCTAGAATGCTGCACCGTCAAATCGCACTTTTATTTTCGACCCCAAAATTCAAAATGGCGACAGGGTACTACCTGTCAATTATTCCAAAAATTCGACCCCCGGTAACATGCCGATTTTTGGCGATCACTTTTTGCGGACACCTCCCCGATGGTGCTGGTTCGAATTTGAAGACCGCAACGAATTTTATTCCATGAATTATTGAGGTTTTTGGGCCAACAAAGATGGCGTCACTTTTTGGTAGAAAGCTCCTAATTGCCCAGGTTTTGGGATTTGGCCATGTCCCCACACAGAAAAGGTCTTCAGGGAAGTCTAGTCTAGAATGCTGCACCGTCAAATCGCACTTTTATTTTCGACCCCAAAATTCAAAATGGCGACAGGGTACTACCTGTCAATTATTCCAAAAATTCGACCCCCGGTAACATGCCGATTTTTGGCGATCACTTTTTGCGGACACCTCCCCCGATGGTGCTGGTTCGAATTTGAAGACCGCAACGAATTTTATTCCATGAATTATTGAGGTTTTTGGGCCAACAAAGATGGCGTCACTTTTTGGTAGAAAGCTCCTAATTGCCCAGGTTTTGGGATTTGGCCATGTCCCCACACAGAAAAGGTCTTCAGGGAAGTCTAGTCTAGAATGCTGCACCGTCAAATCGCACTTTTATTTTCGACCCCAAAATTCAAAATGGCGACAGGGTACTACCTGTCAATTATTCCAAAAATTCGACCCCCGGTAACATGCCGATTTTTGGCGATCACTTTTTGCGGACACCTCCCCCGATGGTGCTGGTTCGAATTTGAAGACCGCAACGAATTTTATTCCATGAATTATTGAGGTTTTTGGGCCAACAAAGATGGCGTCACTTTTTGGTAGAAAGCTCCTAATTGCCCAGGTTTTGGGATTTGGCCATGTCCCCACACAGAAAAGGTCTTCAGGGAAGTCTAGTCTAGAATGCTGCACCGTCAAATCGCACTTTTATTTTCGACCCCAAAATTCAAAATGGCGACAGGGTACTACCTGTCAATTATTCCAAAAATTCGACCCCCGGTAACATGCCGATTTTTGGCGATCACTTTTTGCGGACACCTCCCCCGATGGTGCTGGTTCGAATTTGAAGACCGCAACGAATTTTATTCCATGAATTATTGAGGTTTTTGGGCCAACAAAGATGGCGTCACTTTTTGGTAGAAAGCTCCTAATTGCCCAGGTTTTGGGATTTGGCCATGTCCCCACACAGAAAAGGTCTTCAGGGAAGTCTAGTCTAGAATGCTGCACCGTCAAATCGCACTTTTATTTTCGACCCCAAAATTCAAAATGGCGACAGGGTACTACCTGTCAATTATTCCAAAAATTCGACCCCCGGTAACATGCCGATTTTTGGCGATCACTTTTTGCGGACACCTCCCCCGATGGTGCTGGTTCGAATTTGAAGACCGCAACGAATTTTATTCCATGAATTATTGAGGTTTTTGGGCCAACAAAGATGGCGTCACTTTTTGGTAGAAAGCTCCTAATTGCCCAGGTTTTGGGATTTGGCCATGTCCCCACACAGAAAAGGTCTTCAGGGAAGTCTAGTCTAGAATGCTGCACCGTCAAATCGCACTTTTATTTTCGACCCCAAAATTCAAAATGGCGACAGGGTACTACCTGTCAATTATTCCAAAAATTCGACCCCCGGTAACATGCCGATTTTGGCGATCACTTTTTGCGGACACCTCCCCCGATGGTGCTGGTTCGAATTTGAAGACCGCAACGAATTTTATTCCATGAATTATTGAGGTTTTTGGGCCAACAAAGATGGCGTCACTTTTTGGTAGAAAGCTCCTAATTGCCCAGGTTTTGGGATTTGGCCATGTCCCCACACAGAAAAGGTCTTCAGGGAAGTCTAGTCTAGAATGCTGCACCGTCAAATCGCACTTTTATTTTCGACCCCAAAATTCAAAATGGCGACAGGGTACTACCTGTCAATTATTCCAAAAATTCGACCCCCGGTAACATGCCGATTTTTGGCGATCACTTTTTGCGGACACCTCCCCCGATGGTGCTGGTTCGAATTTGAAGACCGCAACGAATTTTATTCCATGAATTATTGAGGTTTTTGGGCCAACAAAGATGGCGTCACTTTTTGGTAGAAAGCTCCTAATTGCCCAGGTTTTGGGATTTGGCCATGTCCCCACACAGAAAAGGTCTTCAGGGAAGTCTAGTCTAGAATGCTGCACCGTCAAATCGCACTTTTATTTTCGACCCCAAAATTCAAAATGGCGACAGGGTACTACCTGTCAATTATTCCAAAAATTCGACCCCCGGTAACATGCCGATTTTTGGCGATCACTTTTTGCGGACACCTCCCCCGATGGTGCTGGTTCGAATTTGAAGACCGCAACGAATTTTATTCCATGAATTATTGAGGTTTTTGGGCCAACAAAGATGGCGTCACTTTTTGGTAGAAAGCTCCTAATTGCCCAGGTTTTGGGATTTGGCCATGTCCCCACACAGAAAAGGTCTTCAGGGAAGTCTAGTCTAGAATGCTGCACCGTCAAATCGCACTTTTATTTTCGACCCCAAAATTCAAAATGGCGACAGGGTACTACCTGTCAATTATTCCAAAAATTCGACCCCCGGTAACATGCCGATTTTTGGCGATCACTTTTTGCGGACACCTCCCCCGATGGTGCTGGTTCGAATTTGAAGACCGCAACGAATTTTATTCCATGAATTATTGAGGTTTTTGGGCCAACAAAGATGGCGTCACTTTTTGGTAGAAAGCTCCTAATTGCCCAGGTTTTGGGATTTGGCCATGTCCCCACACAGAAAAGGTCTTCAGGGAAGTCTAGTCTAGAATGCTGCACCGTCAAATCGCACTTTTATTTTCGACCCCAAAATTCAAAATGGCGACAGGGTACTACCTGTCAATTATTCCAAAAATTCGACCCCCGGTAACATGCCGATTTTTGGCGATCACTTTTTGCGGACACCTCCCCCGATGGTGCTGGTTCGAATTTGAAGACCGCAACGAATTTTATTCCATGAATTATTGAGGTTTTTGGGCCAACAAAGATGGCGTCACTTTTTGGTAGAAAGCTCCTAATTGCCCAGGTTTTGGGATTTGGCCATGTCCCCACACAGAAAAGGTCTTCAGGGAAGTCTAGTCTAGAATGCTGCACCGTCAAATCGCACTTTTATTTTCGACCCCAAAATTCAAAATGGCGACAGGGTACTACCTGTCAATTATTCCAAAAATTCGACCCCCGGTAACATGCCGATTTTTGGCGATCACTTTTTGCGGACACCTCCCCCGATGGTGCTGGTTCGAATTTGAAGACCGCAACGAATTTTATTCCATGAATTATTGAGGTTTTTGGGCCAACAAAGATGGCGTCACTTTTTGGTAGAAAGCTCCTAATTGCCCAGGTTTTGGGATTTGGCCATGTCCCCACACAGAAAGGTCTTCAGGGAAGTCTAGTCTAGAATGCTGCACCGTCAAATCGCACTTTTATTTTCGACCCCAAAATTCAAAATGGCGACAGGGTACTACCTGTCAATTATTCCAAAAATTCGACCCCCGGTAACATGCCGATTTTTGGCGATCACTTTTTGCGGACACCTCCCCCGATGGTGCTGGTTCGAATTTGAAGACCGCAACGAATTTTATTCCATGAATTATTGAGGTTTTTGGGCCAACAAAGATGGCGTCACTTTTTGGTAGAAAGCTCCTAATTGCCCAGGTTTTGGGATTTGGCCATGTCCCCACACAGAAAAGGTCTTCAGGGAAGTCTAGTCTAGAATGCTGCACCGTCAAATCGCACTTTTATTTTCGACCCCAAAATTCAAAATGGCGACAGGGTACTACCTGTCAATTATTCCAAAAATTCGACCCCCGGTAACATGCCGATTTTGGCGATCACTTTTTGCGGACACCTCCCCCGATGGTGCTGGTTCGAATTTGAAGACCGCAACGAATTTTATTCCATGAATTATTGAGGTTTTTGGGCCAACAAAGATGGCGTCACTTTTTGGTAGAAAGCTCCTAATTGCCCAGGTTTTGGGATTTGGCCATGTCCCCACACAGAAAAGGTCTTCAGGGAAGTCTAGTCTAGAATGCTGCACCGTCAAATCGCACTTTTATTTTCGACCCCAAAATTCAAAATGGCGACAGGGTACTACCTGTCAATTATTCCAAAAATTCGACCCCCGGTAACATGCCGATTTTTGGCGATCACTTTTTGCGGACACCTCCCCCGATGGTGCTGGTTCGAATTTGAAGACCGCAACGAATTTTATTCCATGAATTATTGAGGTTTTTGGGCCAACAAAGATGGCGTCACTTTTTGGTAGAAAGCTCCTAATTGCCCAGGTTTTGGGATTTGGCCATGTCCCCACACAGAAAAGGTCTTCAGGGAAGTCTAGTCTAGAATGCTGCACCGTCAAATCGCACTTTTATTTTCGACCCCAAAATTCAAAATGGCGACAGGGTACTACCTGTCAATTATTCCAAAAATTCGACCCCCGGTAACATGCCGATTTTTGGCGATCACTTTTTGCGGACACCTCCCCCGATGGTGCTGGTTCGAATTTGAAGACCGCAACGAATTTTATTCCATGAATTATTGAGGTTTTTGGGCCAACAAAGATGGCGTCACTTTTTGGTAGAAAGCTCCTAATTGCCCAGGTTTTGGGATTTGGCCATGTCCCCACACAGAAAAGGTCTTCAGGGAAGTCTAGTCTAGAATGCTGCACCGTCAAATCGCACTTTTATTTTCGACCCCAAAATTCAAAATGGCGACAGGGTACTACCTGTCAATTATTCCAAAAATTCGACCCCCGGTAACATGCCGATTTTTGGCGATCACTTTTTGCGGACACCTCCCCCGATGGTGCTGGTTCGAATTTGAAGACCGCAACGAATTTTATTCCATGAATTATTGAGGTTTTTGGGCCAACAAAGATGGCGTCACTTTTTGGTAGAAAGCTCCTAATTGCCCAGGTTTTGGGATTTGGCCATGTCCCCACACAGAAAAGGTCTTCAGGGAAGTCTAGTCTAGAATGCTGCACCGTCAAATCGCACTTTTATTTTCGACCCCAAAATTCAAAATGGCGACAGGGTACTACCTGTCAATTATTCCAAAAATTCGACCCCCGGTAACATGCCGATTTTTGGCGATCACTTTTTGCGGACACCTCCCCCGATGGTGCTGGTTCGAATTTGAAGACCGCAACGAATTTTATTCCATGAATTATTGAGGTTTTTGGGCCAACAAAGATGGCGTCACTTTTTGGTAGAAAGCTCCTAATTGCCCAGGTTTTGGGATTTGGCCATGTCCCCACACAGAAAAGGTCTTCAGGGAAGTCTAGTCTAGAATGCTGCACCGTCAAATCGCACTTTTATTTTCGACCCCAAAATTCAAAATGGCGACAGGGTACTACCTGTCAATTATTCCAAAAATTCGACCCCCGGTAACATGCCGATTTTTGGCGATCACTTTTTGCGGACACCTCCCCCGATGGTGCTGGTTCGAATTTGAAGACCGCAACGAATTTTATTCCATGAATTATTGAGGTTTTTGGGCCAACAAAGATGGCGTCACTTTTTGGTAGAAAGCTCCTAATTGCCCAGGTTTTGGGATTTGGCCATGTCCCCACACAGAAAAGGTCTTCAGGGAAGTCTAGTCTAGAATGCTGCACCGTCAAATCGCACTTTTATTTTCGACCCCAAAATTCAAAATGGCGACAGGGTACTACCTGTCAATTATTCCAAAAATTCGACCCCCGGTAACATGCCGATTTTTGGCGATCACTTTTTGCGGACACCTCCCCCGATGGTGCTGGTTCGAATTTGAAGACCGCAACGAATTTTATTCCATGAATTATTGAGGTTTTTGGGCCAACAAAGATGGCGTCACTTTTTGGTAGAAAGCTCCTAATTGCCCAGGTTTTGGGATTTGGCCATGTCCCCACACAGAAAAGGTCTTCAGGGAAGTCTAGTCTAGAATGCTGCACCGTCAAATCGCACTTTTATTTTCGACCCCAAAATTCAAAATGGCGACAGGGTACTACCTGTCAATTATTCCAAAAATTCGACCCCCGGTAACATGCCGATTTTTGGCGATCACTTTTTGCGGACACCTCCCCCGATGGTGCTGGTTCGAATTTGAAGACCGCAACGAATTTTATTCCATGAATTATTGAGGTTTTTGGGCCAACAAAGATGGCGTCACTTTTTGGTAGAAAGCTCCTAATTGCCCAGGTTTTGGGATTTGGCCATGTCCCCACACAGAAAAGGTCTTCAGGGAAGTCTAGTCTAGAATGCTGCACCGTCAAATCGCACTTTTATTTTCGACCCCAAAATTCAAAATGGCGACAGGGTACTACCTGTCAATTATTCCAAAAATTCGACCCCCGGTAACATGCCGATTTTTGGCGATCACTTTTTGCGGACACCTCCCCCGATGGTGCTGGTTCGAATTTGAAGACCGCAACGAATTTTATTCCATGAATTATTGAGGTTTTTGGGCCAACAAAGATGGCGTCACTTTTTGGTAGAAAGCTCCTAATTGCCCAGGTTTTGGGATTTGGCCATGTCCCCACACAGAAAAGGTCTTCAGGGAAGTCTAGTCTAGAATGCTGCACCGTCAAATCGCACTTTTATTTTCGACCCCAAAATTCAAAATGGCGACAGGGTACTACCTGTCAATTATTCCAAAAATTCGACCCCCGGTAACATGCCGATTTTTGGCGATCACTTTTTGCGGACACCTCCCCCGATGGTGCTGGTTCGAATTTGAAGACCGCAACGAATTTTATTCCATGAATTATTGAGGTTTTTGGGCCAACAAAGATGGCGTCACTTTTTGGTAGAAAGCTCCTAATTGCCCAGGTTTTGGGATTTGGCCATGTCCCCACACAGAAAAGGTCTTCAGGGAAGTCTAGTCTAGAATGCTGCACCGTCAAATCGCACTTTTATTTTCGACCCCAAAATTCAAAATGGCGACAGGGTACTACCTGTCAATTATTCCAAAAATTCGACCCCCGGTAACATGCCGATTTTTGGCGATCACTTTTTGCGGACACCTCCCCCGATGGTGCTGGTTCGAATTTGAAGACCGCAACGAATTTTATTCCATGAATTATTGAGGTTTTTGGGCCAACAAAGATGGCGTCACTTTTGGTAGAAAGCTCCTAATTGCCCAGGTTTTGGGATTTGGCCATGTCCCCACACAGAAAAGGTCTTCAGGGAAGTCTAGTCTAGAATGCTGCACCGTCAAATCGCACTTTTATTTTCGACCCCAAAATTCAAAATGGCGACAGGGTACTACCTGTCAATTATTCCAAAAATTCGACCCCCGGTAACATGCCGATTTTTGGCGATCACTTTTTGCGGACACCTCCCCCGATGGTGCTGGTTCGAATTTGAAGACCGCAACGAATTTTATTCCATGAATTATTGAGGTTTTTGGGCCAACAAAGATGGCGTCACTTTTTGGTAGAAAGCTCCTAATTGCCCAGGTTTTGGGATTTGGCCATGTCCCCACACAGAAAAGGTCTTCAGGGAAGTCTAGTCTAGAATGCTGCACCGTCAAATCGCACTTTTATTTTCGACCCCAAAATTCAAAATGGCGACAGGGTACTACCTGTCAATTATTCCAAAAATTCGACCCCCGGTAACATGCCGATTTTTGGCGATCACTTTTTGCGGACACCTCCCCCGATGGTGCTGGTTCGAATTTGAAGACCGCAACGAATTTTATTCCATGAATTATTGAGGTTTTTGGGCCAACAAAGATGGCGTCACTTTTTGGTAGAAAGCTCCTAATTGCCCAGGTTTTGGGATTTGGCCATGTCCCCACACAGAAAAGGTCTTCAGGGAAGTCTAGTCTAGAATGCTGCACCGTCAAATCGCACTTTTATTTTCGACCCCAAAATTCAAAATGGCGACAGGGTACTACCTGTCAATTATTCCAAAAATTCGACCCCCGGTAACATGCCGATTTTTGGCGATCACTTTTTGCGGACACCTCCCCCGATGGTGCTGGTTCGAATTTGAAGACCGCAACGAATTTTATTCCATGAATTATTGAGGTTTTTGGGCCAACAAAGATGGCGTCACTTTTTGGTAGAAAGCTCCTAATTGCCCAGGTTTTGGGATTTGGCCATGTCCCCACACAGAAAAGGTCTTCAGGGAAGTCTAGTCTAGAATGCTGCACCGTCAAATCGCACTTTTATTTTCGACCCCAAAATTCAAAATGGCGACAGGGTACTACCTGTCAATTATTCCAAAAATTCGACCCCCGGTAACATGCCGATTTTTGGCGATCACTTTTTGCGGACACCTCCCCCGATGGTGCTGGTTCGAATTTGAAGACCGCAACGAATTTTATTCCATGAATTATTGAGGTTTTTGGGCCAACAAAGATGGCGTCACTTTTTGGTAGAAAGCTCCTAATTGCCCAGGTTTTGGGATTTGGCCATGTCCCCACACAGAAAAGGTCTTCAGGGAAGTCTAGTCTAGAATGCTGCACCGTCAAATCGCACTTTTATTTTCGACCCCAAAATTCAAAATGGCGACAGGGTACTACCTGTCAATTATTCCAAAAATTCGACCCCCGGTAACATGCCGATTTTTGGCGATCACTTTTTGCGGACACCTCCCCCGATGGTGCTGGTTCGAATTTGAAGACCGCAACGAATTTTATTCCATGAATTATTGAGGTTTTTGGGCCAACAAAGATGGCGTCACTTTTTGGTAGAAAGCTCCTAATTGCCCAGGTTTTGGGATTTGGCCATGTCCCCACACAGAAAAGGTCTTCAGGGAAGTCTAGTCTAGAATGCTGCACCGTCAAATCGCACTTTTATTTTCGACCCCAAAATTCAAAATGGCGACAGGGTACTACCTGTCAATTATTCCAAAAATTCGACCCCCGGTAACATGCCGATTTTTGGCGATCACTTTTTGCGGACACCTCCCCCGATGGTGCTGGTTCGAATTTGAAGACCGCAACGAATTTTATTCCATGAATTATTGAGGTTTTTGGGCCAACAAAGATGGCGTCACTTTTTGGTAGAAAGCTCCTAATTGCCCAGGTTTTGGGATTTGGCCATGTCCCCACACAGAAAAGGTCTTCAGGGAAGTCTAGTCTAGAATGCTGCACCGTCAAATCGCACTTTTATTTTCGACCCCAAAATTCAAAATGGCGACAGGGTACTACCTGTCAATTATTCCAAAAATTCGACCCCCGGTAACATGCCGATTTTTGGCGATCACTTTTTGCGGACACCTCCCCCGATGGTGCTGGTTCGAATTTGAAGACCGCAACGAATTTTATTCCATGAATTATTGAGGTTTTTGGGCCAACAAAGATGGCGTCACTTTTTGGTAGAAAGCTCCTAATTGCCCAGGTTTTGGGATTTGGCCATGTCCCCACACAGAAAAGGTCTTCAGGGAAGTCTAGTCTAGAATGCTGCACCGTCAAATCGCACTTTTATTTTCGACCCCAAAATTCAAAATGGCGACAGGGTACTACCTGTCAATTATTCCAAAAATTCGACCCCCGGTAACATGCCGATTTTTGGCGATCACTTTTTGCGGACACCTCCCCCGATGGTGCTGGTTCGAATTTGAAGACCGCAACGAATTTTATTCCATGAATTATTGAGGTTTTTGGGCCAACAAAGATGGCGTCACTTTTTGGTAGAAAGCTCCTAATTGCCCAGGTTTTGGGATTTGGCCATGTCCCCACACAGAAAAGGTCTTCAGGGAAGTCTAGTCTAGAATGCTGCACCGTCAAATCGCACTTTTATTTTCGACCCCAAAATTCAAAATGGCGACAGGGTACTACCTGTCAATTATTCCAAAAATTCGACCCCCGGTAACATGCCGATTTTTGGCGATCACTTTTTGCGGACACCTCCCCCGATGGTGCTGGTTCGAATTTGAAGACCGCAACGAATTTTATTCCATGAATTATTGAGGTTTTTGGGCCAACAAAGATGGCGTCACTTTTTGGTAGAAAGCTCCTAATTGCCCAGGTTTTGGGATTTGGCCATGTCCCCACACAGAAAAGGTCTTCAGGGAAGTCTAGTCTAGAATGCTGCACCGTCAAATCGCACTTTTATTTTCGACCCCAAAATTCAAAATGGCGACAGGGTACTACCTGTCAATTATTCCAAAAATTCGACCCCCGGTAACATGCCGATTTTTGGCGATCACTTTTTGCGGACACCTCCCCCGATGGTGCTGGTTCGAATTTGAAGACCGCAACGAATTTTATTCCATGAATTATTGAGGTTTTTGGGCCAACAAAGATGGCGTCACTTTTTGGTAGAAAGCTCCTAATTGCCCAGGTTTTGGGATTTGGCCATGTCCCCACACAGAAAAGGTCTTCAGGGAAGTCTAGTCTAGAATGCTGCACCGTCAAATCGCACTTTTATTTTCGACCCCAAAATTCAAAATGGCGACAGGGTACTACCTGTCAATTATTCCAAAAATTCGACCCCCGGTAACATGCCGATTTTTGGCGATCACTTTTTGCGGACACCTCCCCCGATGGTGCTGGTTCGAATTTGAAGACCGCAACGAATTTTATTCCATGAATTATTGAGGTTTTTGGGCCAACAAAGATGGCGTCACTTTTTGGTAGAAAGCTCCTAATTGCCCAGGTTTTGGGATTTGGCCATGTCCCCACACAGAAAAGGTCTTCAGGGAAGTCTAGTCTAGAATGCTGCACCGTCAAATCGCACTTTTATTTTCGACCCCAAAATTCAAAATGGCGACAGGGTACTACCTGTCAATTATTCCAAAAATTCGACCCCCGGTAACATGCCGATTTTTGGCGATCACTTTTTGCGGACACCTCCCCCGATGGTGCTGGTTCGAATTTGAAGACCGCAACGAATTTTATTCCATGAATTATTGAGGTTTTTGGGCCAACAAAGATGGCGTCACTTTTTGGTAGAAAGCTCCTAATTGCCCAGGTTTTGGGATTTGGCCATGTCCCCACACAGAAAAGGTCTTCAGGGAAGTCTAGTCTAGAATGCTGCACCGTCAAATCGCACTTTTATTTTCGACCCCAAAATTCAAAATGGCGACAGGGTACTACCTGTCAATTATTCCAAAAATTCGACCCCCGGTAACATGCCGATTTTTGGCGATCACTTTTTGCGGACACCTCCCCCGATGGTGCTGGTTCGAATTTGAAGACCGCAACGAATTTTATTCCATGAATTATTGAGGTTTTTGGGCCAACAAAGATGGCGTCACTTTTTGGTAGAAAGCTCCTAATTGCCCAGGTTTTGGGATTTGGCCATGTCCCCACACAGAAAAGGTCTTCAGGGAAGTCTAGTCTAGAATGCTGCACCGTCAAATCGCACTTTTATTTTCGACCCCAAAATTCAAAATGGCGACAGGGTACTACCTGTCAATTATTCCAAAAATTCGACCCCCGGTAACATGCCGATTTTTGGCGATCACTTTTTGCGGACACCTCCCCCGATGGTGCTGGTTCGAATTTGAAGACCGCAACGAATTTTATTCCATGAATTATTGAGGTTTTTGGGCCAACAAAGATGGCGTCACTTTTTGGTAGAAAGCTCCTAATTGCCCAGGTTTTGGGATTTGGCCATGTCCCCACACAGAAAAGGTCTTCAGGGAAGTCTAGTCTAGAATGCTGCACCGTCAAATCGCACTTTTATTTTCGACCCCAAAATTCAAAATGGCGACAGGGTACTACCTGTCAATTATTCCAAAAATTCGACCCCCGGTAACATGCCGATTTTTGGCGATCACTTTTTGCGGACACCTCCCCCGATGGTGCTGGTTCGAATTTGAAGACCGCAACGAATTTTATTCCATGAATTATTGAGGTTTTTGGGCCAACAAAGATGGCGTCACTTTTTGGTAGAAAGCTCCTAATTGCCCAGGTTTTGGGATTTGGCCATGTCCCCACACAGAAAAGGTCTTCAGGGAAGTCTAGTCTAGAATGCTGCACCGTCAAATCGCACTTTTATTTTCGACCCCAAAATTCAAAATGGCGACAGGGTACTACCTGTCAATTATTCCAAAAATTCGACCCCCGGTAACATGCCGATTTTTGGCGATCACTTTTTGCGGACACCTCCCCCGATGGTGCTGGTTCGAATTTGAAGACCGCAACGAATTTTATTCCATGAATTATTGAGGTTTTTGGGCCAACAAAGATGGCGTCACTTTTTGGTAGAAAGCTCCTAATTGCCCAGGTTTTGGGATTTGGCCATGTCCCCACACAGAAAAGGTCTTCAGGGAAGTCTAGTCTAGAATGCTGCACCGTCAAATCGCACTTTTATTTTCGACCCCAAAATTCAAAATGGCGACAGGGTACTACCTGTCAATTATTCCAAAAATTCGACCCCCGGTAACATGCCGATTTTTGGCGATCACTTTTTGCGGACACCTCCCCCGATGGTGCTGGTTCGAATTTGAAGACCGCAACGAATTTTATTCCATGAATTATTGAGGTTTTTGGGCCAACAAAGATGGCGTCACTTTTTGGTAGAAAGCTCCTAATTGCCCAGGTTTTGGGATTTGGCCATGTCCCCACACAGAAAAGGTCTTCAGGGAAGTCTAGTCTAGAATGCTGCACCGTCAAATCGCACTTTTATTTTCGACCCCAAAATTCAAAATGGCGACAGGGTACTACCTGTCAATTATTCCAAAAATTCGACCCCCGGTAACATGCCGATTTTTGGCGATCACTTTTTGCGGACACCTCCCCCGATGGTGCTGGTTCGAATTTGAAGACCGCAACGAATTTTATTCCATGAATTATTGAGGTTTTTGGGCCAACAAAGATGGCGTCACTTTTTGGTAGAAAGCTCCTAATTGCCCAGGTTTTGGGATTTGGCCATGTCCCCACACAGAAAAGGTCTTCAGGGAAGTCTAGTCTAGAATGCTGCACCGTCAAATCGCACTTTTATTTTCGACCCCAAAATTCAAAATGGCGACAGGGTACTACCTGTCAATTATTCCAAAAATTCGACCCCCGGTAACATGCCGATTTTTGGCGATCACTTTTTGCGGACACCTCCCCCGATGGTGCTGGTTCGAATTTGAAGACCGCAACGAATTTTATTCCATGAATTATTGAGGTTTTTGGGCCAACAAAGATGGCGTCACTTTTTGGTAGAAAGCTCCTAATTGCCCAGGTTTTGGGATTTGGCCATGTCCCCACACAGAAAAGGTCTTCAGGGAAGTCTAGTCTAGAATGCTGCACCGTCAAATCGCACTTTTATTTTCGACCCCAAAATTCAAAATGGCGACAGGGTACTACCTGTCAATTATTCCAAAAATTCGACCCCCGGTAACATGCCGATTTTTGGCGATCACTTTTTGCGGACACCTCCCCCGATGGTGCTGGTTCGAATTTGAAGACCGCAACGAATTTTATTCCATGAATTATTGAGGTTTTTGGGCCAACAAAGATGGCGTCACTTTTTGGTAGAAAGCTCCTAATTGCCCAGGTTTTGGGATTTGGCCATGTCCCCACACAGAAAAGGTCTTCAGGGAAGTCTAGTCTAGAATGCTGCACCGTCAAATCGCACTTTTATTTTCGACCCCAAAATTCAAAATGGCGACAGGGTACTACCTGTCAATTATTCCAAAAATTCGACCCCCGGTAACATGCCGATTTTTGGCGATCACTTTTTGCGGACACCTCCCCCGATGGTGCTGGTTCGAATTTGAAGACCGCAACGAATTTTATTCCATGAATTATTGAGGTTTTTGGGCCAACAAAGATGGCGTCACTTTTTGGTAGAAAGCTCCTAATTGCCCAGGTTTTGGGATTTGGCCATGTCCCCACACAGAAAAGGTCTTCAGGGAAGTCTAGTCTAGAATGCTGCACCGTCAAATCGCACTTTTATTTTCGACCCCAAAATTCAAAATGGCGACAGGGTACTACCTGTCAATTATTCCAAAAATTCGACCCCCGGTAACATGCCGATTTTTGGCGATCACTTTTTGCGGACACCTCCCCCGATGGTGCTGGTTCGAATTTGAAGACCGCAACGAATTTTATTCCATGAATTATTGAGGTTTTTGGGCCAACAAAGATGGCGTCACTTTTTGGTAGAAAGCTCCTAATTGCCCAGGTTTTGGGATTTGGCCATGTCCCCACACAGAAAAGGTCTTCAGGGAAGTCTAGTCTAGAATGCTGCACCGTCAAATCGCACTTTTATTTTCGACCCCAAAATTCAAAATGGCGACAGGGTACTACCTGTCAATTATTCCAAAAATTCGACCCCCGGTAACATGCCGATTTTTGGCGATCACTTTTTGCGGACACCTCCCCCGATGGTGCTGGTTCGAATTTGAAGACCGCAACGAATTTTATTCCATGAATTATTGAGGTTTTTGGGCCAACAAAGATGGCGTCACTTTTTGGTAGAAAGCTCCTAATTGCCCAGGTTTTGGGATTTGGCCATGTCCCCACACAGAAAAGGTCTTCAGGGAAGTCTAGTCTAGAATGCTGCACCGTCAAATCGCACTTTTATTTTCGACCCCAAAATTCAAAATGGCGACAGGGTACTACCTGTCAATTATTCCAAAAATTCGACCCCCGGTAACATGCCGATTTTTGGCGATCACTTTTTGCGGACACCTCCCCCGATGGTGCTGGTTCGAATTTGAAGACCGCAACGAATTTTATTCCATGAATTATTGAGGTTTTTGGGCCAACAAAGATGGCGTCACTTTTTGGTAGAAAGCTCCTAATTGCCCAGGTTTTGGGATTTGGCCATGTCCCCACACAGAAAAGGTCTTCAGGGAAGTCTAGTCTAGAATGCTGCACCGTCAAATCGCACTTTTATTTTCGACCCCAAAATTCAAAATGGCGACAGGGTACTACCTGTCAATTATTCCAAAAATTCGACCCCCGGTAACATGCCGATTTTTGGCGATCACTTTTTGCGGACACCTCCCCCGATGGTGCTGGTTCGAATTTGAAGACCGCAACGAATTTTATTCCATGAATTATTGAGGTTTTTGGGCCAACAAAGATGGCGTCACTTTTTGGTAGAAAGCTCCTAATTGCCCAGGTTTTGGGATTTGGCCATGTCCCCACACAGAAAAGGTCTTCAGGGAAGTCTAGTCTAGAATGCTGCACCGTCAAATCGCACTTTTATTTTCGACCCCAAAATTCAAAATGGCGACAGGGTACTACCTGTCAATTATTCCAAAAATTCGACCCCCGGTAACATGCCGATTTTTGGCGATCACTTTTTGCGGACACCTCCCCCGATGGTGCTGGTTCGAATTTGAAGACCGCAACGAATTTTATTCCATGAATTATTGAGGTTTTTGGGCCAACAAAGATGGCGTCACTTTTTGGTAGAAAGCTCCTAATTGCCCAGGTTTTGGGATTTGGCCATGTCCCCACACAGAAAAGGTCTTCAGGGAAGTCTAGTCTAGAATGCTGCACCGTCAAATCGCACTTTTATTTTCGACCCCAAAATTCAAAATGGCGACAGGGTACTACCTGTCAATTATTCCAAAAATTCGACCCCCGGTAACATGCCGATTTTTGGCGATCACTTTTTGCGGACACCTCCCCCGATGGTGCTGGTTCGAATTTGAAGACCGCAACGAATTTTATTCCATGAATTATTGAGGTTTTTGGGCCAACAAAGATGGCGTCACTTTTTGGTAGAAAGCTCCTAATTGCCCAGGTTTTGGGATTTGGCCATGTCCCCACACAGAAAAGGTCTTCAGGGAAGTCTAGTCTAGAATGCTGCACCGTCAAATCGCACTTTTATTTTCGACCCCAAAATTCAAAATGGCGACAGGGTACTACCTGTCAATTATTCCAAAAATTCGACCCCCGGTAACATGCCGATTTTTGGCGATCACTTTTTGCGGACACCTCCCCCGATGGTGCTGGTTCGAATTTGAAGACCGCAACGAATTTTATTCCATGAATTATTGAGGTTTTTGGGCCAACAAAGATGGCGTCACTTTTTGGTAGAAAGCTCCTAATTGCCCAGGTTTTGGGATTTGGCCATGTCCCCACACAGAAAAGGTCTTCAGGGAAGTCTAGTCTAGCAAAATGACCCTACATTTTTAAAAATAGGGCCTTCTTAAGAGTGCTAACATTTTACCCTTAAATCCTTTAAGTTGGACTTCAAAAACGCCAGGGGCTCATTTTTTTCTACTTTTCTACATTTCATAAAAGCCACCACCTTCAAATAGTTGAATTAGAGAAAAAGTTGTGGGTATACATTTTATTAATGAGCTTCCGCGCATGAATTTCTGTCACTTTAATGTGGAGCAAACAGCACTTTCCATGACCTTTTAGTGCGCCCTCAATAGACCTTTTGATTTGCTTGTGTGTGTTTGGATTTTGTTGACGTTTTTTTCACTTGGCACTGAATCTATTTACAATGCAGGACGGTATTCCCCATTATGCACAGATTGATAGTGTTGTTTAAGGTACAGTCATCACACGACAGGTGGGTACTGATTATCTAGAGTACTAAGTCTGAATTACAGTTCTTTAAATTGTTAAAGAAAAATGTTACTAAACTAGACCAAACTCTACAATCAACTCTAGGGTTTTGTTAACATAGTTGCTTTATCATGTGCTACTGTATAACCTATTGTAACAAACCTACACTACAGCTAAAGTTCTTTCCATTAGACTGTTTCTCAGTCATCGAGTGCAATGTTGTTTTTAATTAAAAATCATAAACAGCTATATGCCCTACTTTTAAGTATAGTTCAGTTCAGGAGCAAAAACAAACAAAAAAATGTTTAAGTAGAGTTGAGATGAGTGTTATATGCAGTGTAGGCCTACGTACACATGTGCAAAAAGACAAAACATCATCACATAACCTAGCCTTGTTAGGACGTCAGTGTCTGTTGGACTCCTCCGTTGCTTCCAACTTGGGCTACAAATAACCACACACACACACTGGGTACACCACCCAGGCATAAACATGAGCACAAAGCTCCTGGGCCCACATTAAAACACCGACTCCAAAAGTCCCAGCTACACTATTTACTACTTGCAATTTCTTGGATCATTCCTTGGGTGTACCTATGACTCATTATTGGATGTAATACTAAAAGTAAATCACGTTCCATTACCACATTTCAAACACCTTCATAGAACACGTCATAACCTGGAAAAACCCACTTTGAAAACAAATTATGATGCAAGTGTCAAGTGAAGTCGGCCGGAATAGCACCAAGTGAAAACTGAGAGTGCCTTCGCTATACCTTACAAATGGGTGGTGGGTGACAACACCCATGTGTTGTGGCCGGACGGTCTAGTTTCCTGACCAAAGTCGGCAGCAGAGTAAGGTTCCGATCCCGGTCAAGACACTTGTCCCCTTGAGCAAGGTGCTCAAGGGCAGTTAACCTTAATTGCTTCATACAAAGTTGGGAAGGTATTGCATTCTGTTCTACCAGTCGGGGTCCAAGTGGATGTTACCTATGACTACATCCTTACGGACTGTGAAGGGATTAACCCCGTTTCAGCCCCAGGAGTAGGTGGCAACTAGGCTCTGGTTACAATTGATTTGGGCCGACAGCCACAATCAGTTATGTTTAGCCCTCACCTTGGGGCCAACAACATTGTTATTTTTCTCAGTTTCCAGGGCTGCTCATGTATACATCAAAGAGGGCGCTTTACAATCTGACAGCTTACCAGCCTAAAAAACTTGGCCAATGCTGACAATGTTGTCCTTCATCTCACAATCACAGTAAAAGAGCAAACATCCTGTCTCCTCCTAGAACTTTCATATATGATTACAGATTGAAGCTTACCTCAACTCAGAGAAGGAGGAAAATGTATCAAGAAGATGAAATTACATAACAATTTGACTAAACCAGCTGTTACTTCAAGTAACATCCAAACAAGGCAAGGAAGCCCAGGGCTGTATACTCACCTGGGAATTGAGAAAGATAACAGGAATGTTATTGGCCCAGTGACTAGGGCACTGACATAAAACCCATTGAGATGTTATTGTAAAATGTTCTAAAGATGAATCAAGCCTGAGTTACTGTTTCATAACTACAATAACCAAGTTGTGTTTGTTTGTTTGTTTGTTTTTACAGACTTAAGAAAGTAGAGAAAGGAATACAGTTATGAAGATCTGGAAACAATATGGTATGCATCCAAAGCAGATGACCAAAGAGACTGTTGATTGGTGAGTGTAACTATTTTCAAGTGAAATCAACCTGAGATTTCTATAACTTTTTACAAACTGAGAAAACAAGAACCATTTCACCCTATTACTCTCAATATAGTCTCCTGCCCAACTGGCTCTTGCCACAAAGTTGCACAGGAGACTGTTGAGACTAAATCCCAGTAAACAAGCTTTGGGGGTTTCCACATATTGCTAGCTGTACAAACAGAAGAAACTCGTGCACCAGGTTCTAGCATGGAAGGTATTAGGCACTTTGTGGTAGTCTGTGGTATCAGTGTATTGACCCCTTTGCATTGGCCGCCATTGTGAGGTCAAACAATGGAAATGTGCAAAATGTCAACTGGATATAAAAATGGATTTGCGTAAACTTTTGTATAAAGTACAAGTAACTAGTCATAATATATTATCATTCAAACAGGAAGACATCCCAATCACCTCAGCCTCTTATTTCTCCTGTATCACCATGGAAGTTTCCTGTTTTCATTTTCTATATTTTTTGTATTATGTTGTTAGTTGTGAATTTTTTTTAAACAAGCCACAAACAAGACTTACACAGTCTTTTCAACAATTCATAAAATGTTGCCAACTTCACAAAATAGCGCCAGCCGTATTTTACTTTAACACCACAAAAAGTTTCACACACAAAAACAAGTTTTATTTAAGTAAAAGTTTATTGTGTTTCTCTATAAACATAAACAGCTTGGTTGAAAAAAAAAGGTTCTTAAAAATTTCTTTGGAGGAGTAATTAAGAAAAAATAGGAAATTTTCAGAAGAAGAATAAAACATTAAGTGAAGGGGCTCGTTTTCCTCTACCCCTTTGTTTCTAACGCAAGTTCTCATTTGAAATTTTTGTTGTCGTGTTGTTTCTGAAAATCAGTTTTTGTTTTTATGTTTTGGGTTTTTCCCCACTAGCTAAGTAACATAAAGGCATCCTTTTTTTACGGCAATTAAAAAGACCGCATAGAGCATTGATAACATTTTTAAAATTCACAAAACATATTTCCTGGTCTATGAAAAAACCGTGTACGGACGCGATGTCTCCGAGTTCTGCATTCGTTGGACACCGGTACTCACCCATACACTCAAGCACAGCTATTTAACTGTATTGATATTGTCTTTTATTTAACTGTTTATTAAACAATGGTGTAAACATTGGTGTCCGTGTCCCCGGGTGCCCCCATCCCTTTTGAAATCTGGACTCTTCAGATTACAAATTAACCGAATAAAATGTGATGTATTTTTTCGTAGTATTTTCGATGTTTTTAATACGCTCTTTCTAATTACAAGCAGACAGCGTAGAATTTTTTTTTCAATACGGCAGATTATTTAGCAGATTTACCATGTGTTTCCCTTGTGGTCTGCAGCCAGTAGACCGAAAACACTTTTTTTTAAAAATTACTTGTTCAGTCTGTAGCAAAAACAGGTAAAACCCTTTAAGATATATCCTCAGACAGGCCTGATTGACATGGCCTATGACCCTTTGGGCAGTATGACTCATGGACTCGGAATCTTGGGTGAGTGATGGGGGGGGGGGTGGAGAGGCGGGGCTTACAGAGCCAACCAATAGAGTTCATTACCACATGATCTTTTTATGGCTATTTTCACAGAGGATTCTTGTCCTTGAGTGTGTAGAAGTTCATCCACCTTACTTGGGATGTCTTGGTTTTATTCCAGGGGTGTAAAAACAAGAGCTACATGCAGAACTAACCTCAATGTAAACATAAATTAATGTTATTTTATATCTTACAGCAATAGACTGGCTACAAGTGCATGGGGGTAATTTTACCTATCAATTCAATATGACTTATCAAAACTAAAGTGAAACACTGACTTAGGATGGATTGGGGGGGGGGGTATTCATTGAGAAGAGGAAGCCCATGACCATGTACAGGGTAATTTTCTTGCGTTTGATGCCGTGCTATGCAAAATTTTGCGGTTTCGCAGTGTAAAAACATAATTAAAATAATAATATTAATATTAATAACAATATTTTTTATTTTTTTCCCAAATTATCTCTACAATGTCTGGAAAGATTAGCAGCTTTGAAAAAAATATGAAATCAACATTGCAAATGAAGTATACGTTTTCCCTGTGAAGGACATAGTGTAAATACTGCGGTTCCACAGTATAAAAACATAATTATTACGAAAAATTGTTTTTAAAAATATTATTATGATATTTTTTTGCCAAACTATCACTTCAACGGTTACAAAGGTTTTTAGCTTTGAAAAATTTAATTAAATCAACATTGCAATTGAGGTATACACGTTTTCCAAACGTACTGCAGTCTACACGCTGCAGTAACCAATGCCACTCTTGATATCTGACAGGGGTGGGGCAACACAGAGTTTTAAACAATCTGATTTCACCATTGTAATTTAGGCTAATCAAAGAATAGTAAATGACACACAGAGAGCGCTGAAAGGGGGCTGTTTGGGACAAATGCAAATGGAAGTAAGATTTAATAGGCCTGAGTGCCCCCCCCCATCCCATTAGACACAAATGGTGCATTCCCTTATGCCCCCTAAAGCTGTGCATTAGTTTCGGCCCTGTCTAATTTTTGCTATCACGTTGAGAATAAACAAGTGCTGGTCATAATTGTTCGCATGATATTTAAAATAAAAAATAATATTATTAATAATAATAAAACAGTAGGCATTTGTAATGCGCCAAATCAATCTAAACTATGAATTAAGGAAATACATCTGGAAAAAGTGATTTTTTAGAGTAACTTTGAATTTATCTACATTGAAAATATTATGAACATTTTGAGGAAGTTCGTTCCAGAGAGAATATCTTGCATGTACGCATAAACGATTTCTGTGTGGGAAAACATCTTTACAATCGTATTAAGGGTTGTAGCCAAGAGAGGGCGATAAACTGTTTTATCGGCAAACAGATAAACCAAACAAAATAATGTGACAATTATTTTACACCAAACATGTTCACTTCTCTTTCCGTATTAAAAGCGTGAAACATCTCTTTAATTAATTATTATCGCTATCAGTAAACATACATTTTACAATAATAAAAACGGAGTCAATTATTCCTTTACATAAATGATTCTGGATTCATTCAGATTTGAATGGATGTCATTCAGTGGAATATCAGATTGAGATGAAATAATTGCGTAATATTTTGTATCTGACTGGAACAGAGGACACCTGCCAGTATCGAAAAACTTTGTACTAAGCAAATAATACTAAAACTTTAAATTCAATCAAATAAGCAATGACTAATATAATTATAACAGCTAACATTAAATACACCAAGTAATTTAATTGCTACATTGACCTACAAGGTTTCTCTGTCGTGTACAAAAATACACATTGTTTGGATACAATATCTTGGTTATGATAAGCTAAATATGATAACTTGATTTGACATCTGTAAGTATTTCTTGAGTAAACACAATGGGTACAAAAAATGCTCCCCCACAATTTTAAACAAAATTGTATATATAAAATAACCTGTTCTCTCCACTGGTTTATTGTTACCCTTCTTTCTCTCAAGAAGTTTTTCAAAAATCAACCCGTTAATAACCTATTCCTTCTGCAGAGGATTTAAAAGAATATACAAAATTATGTTTAAAAAGTAATGCATTAGTATTTTCAAAAGTGCATAACAATAATGAAATCGTAAAAAGTCAGCCCAATGGAGTAAAAAAGCAAATAGCTAAATCAACAATATATTACACACACATAAAACTAAACTAACCAAAGATTTAAGGAAAAAAAATCCCAAGCCGATAAAAAAAACCAATACAGGAAACTGACCTCCCCTCCAGGAATGGTCCAGTCTAGGATATGGAGGTCAGTCAACTCGCTGTGGGTTTGTAACTGGAGAAAACAATGAAATACATGGGATCCTGTATAGAAGTGCACAAAAAGCGTGTTAAAAAACCCATCAGATAAATATTTCTCTGACATTTTGTAGTTATATGCATTTTTAAAATGAAACAAATTGAAAACTGTAAAAGGAACTTAATTTGTTTACATCCTAATGAGTGGGCTGGGCCCTGCAGTTCTTGTGATGTGATTTGTTTATTCGTCACCACATATTATAGCTGTAAGCTACGCTACAGCAGGTTTTAGGAAATCATAAGACACCTGGGTATAAAGCTATAATCTCATTTATAATCGAGCCTAATATGCCTCAGAGGTACTAGAGATGTTCTTTAGCAACTATGAAAGCAACAAATCATTTCCAATGTTTATATTGGTAATTAATTGGATAATTAAAGCAAATTAGTGCATAGTATGTCGGCAACAGTTTATAAACCATCATTTTCACCTGCTAAAAAGTTGTTCCCAATTGTAATGAAGCTCAAAAACAAAACAGTCCAGTCGGGGAGGGGGGGGGGGGGGTGAGCACACTACCTTTATTACTCTGCCTGGCTAAAAAGTAGTATGGAAACACCCCTCTAGTCACAAGATTGTTAACCCACCACACACAGAGAGTTGGGCATGCTTTGTTATGACTACAGCCAAGCTTGTTTCATTCAAACTTGTTTGGAAGATTCCCTGGCTCCTCCAAACCTTCCATGCCCCCCCCCCCCAAATGATCTAGATTTGATAGCTCCCATATTGCCACTGAAAACTACAAACTAACAACAGCTGTGAATCTCTGTCAAGCTGCTCTCTAGTAATGGGTCATAGGTCACTGTGGCACCAAAACATCTGTCAATTACCAAGGACAGCTTACTACACAAAGCCATAGGAAATTCATACAAGCCAAACAGCGTAACCCAACCCAGGCCATTCAACTTCTGCAGTATGTTTCTCAATGGTACAGTTGGGGATATTATAGAGGGAATTTCTTTTTTTACGTGTATGAGGGGAGTAATTTAAAAAAATGCAAAATCCTACTGTGCCATACAGCTATTCCAACTTCCTTGAAGGCTTTAGGCCAAATGCAAATGGAAACTAGTTTTTAATAGGCCTGAAGTGCCCCTCCCCCTAGAAAAAATGGTGCTCTCCCTTATTATATGCCCCCACCCCATAAAGCTGTGCCTTAGTTTTGGCGCTGTCCAAATCATACAATCACATTGGAGAAAAAATAATAATTTGTTCGCATAAAAATTTATAATAATAATTAATAATAACAATAGTAGGCATTTGTAATGCGTCAAATCAATCTAAACTATGAACTAAAAAACTACATTTGTACATCTGGAAAAGGTGAGTTTTGAGAGTAACTACAAATATTACAAATATCTTGAGGAAGTTCGTTCAACCAAACAAAACAATACACCAAATATCTTCACTTTTCTTTCTGTTTTTACGTGAAGCATCAATTTCATTAATTAATATCGCTATCAGTAAACATGCATCTTACAATAATAATAACAGAGTCAATAATAAACCTTTAAATAAACAATTCTGGATTCAATCAAACTTGAATGGATGCCATTCAGTGGAATATCAGATTGAGACAAAAGAATTATGCAATCATTTTTATCCACCTGGAACAGAGGACACCGTCAAATCTTTTGTGTAGTTAAACATTGGGGTGTCTTGGGTTTCCTTGCACGTATTTTTCTTCCTAACTATGTGAATGAAACAAAATAATGTGCATTTGTTTTAAAACATTTGGTTTTTTTTCCACAGGACTGGGAAAGTGCCGAGGTTTCGGGCAAGACACGGTGTATGGGTAAGACACAAATAACATTCTTTATCCCAGATGCAAATTTAACATCAAAACACCCTTTAATTGTTCCCAATGTTGAAATGTCTGCGAGTCTTACAGTTTGTTTTAGTCAACTTTTCTAATATTTCCCTTTTTATTTTGAAATAATTTGATTTAGTAAATACGCCCACCACGGGCATTTGTTATAAAGCGGGTAACCTACAACTTTTGATATCCACGCCTTTAAACAATAAACATTAGCAATAATAAGCTAGTTAAGTTATTTATAAGCACAAATAAAGATAATTAATCTTTCAACCAACTTCAAACAGCGTAGCTAGGCCCAATTTTTTATTCCAATTAGTGATTTATCTGAAAGGAACAGTTTCACTCGCAACTTCACCCAAGCTGATTATAATTCAGAAACCAGTCGAAACAATTCTGTCTGATGTACCGTCAAAGTTGAGCAAATTGCAAAAAAGACCATAAAATTACCTATACTTGTTTCGATTGCAATAATCTAAATAACCACGTATAAGAATGAGTTTGCATAAATTATAGCCTTTGTTTTATTTAATTGAACAGAGATTTTCTCGGGCGGGCGATACAGGTCGCCCCTTTAGCGTTTATCGCATAAATGATTATACACAATAATGTTGTATGAGACGTTCACCCAACTCCACAAAGCTGGTACGCTTAGCTGAAGTAGGGTTCAAATCAAATTCCAATAATTAAAATACACTACTGGACCAAGCCTGGTGTCTAATGGGATGTTGTTACCTGGTATGTGTGCATGTGTCCCCATATGGTAAATCAACTTGTGGGCTAAAGGAAGTTGATTCGAAGAAATTTCAACACATTTCATTGTTGGGGGGGGGGAGACACAGAATCTCCTGCCACACCGGCAAAGGCACAAACAGAAACAAAAGTATAGTGTGATGCTTCTGAGCTGCCAGTTAGCCGACTAACAATTGTGTTCAGAAATAACAGTCCCCCATTGAGAATATTAACCCTAAAAGTTGTTACTTTGAAAAGTACATACGCCAGAATTTAAAAACGTTGTACTAAAAAACGCAATAATAATGCAAACGTTAAATTTGATCAAACAAGCAATGACTAATATAATTATAACAGCTAACATTAAATACACTGAGTAATTAACTGATACATTTACCTATAAGGTTTCTCTGTCATGTACAAAAATAAACATTGTTTTTATACAATATCTTGGTTATGATATAGACTAAATATGATAACTTGATTTGAGATCGGTAAGTGTTTCTTGAGTAAATATAATATGGGTATAAACAATGCTCCCCCCCGCAAAAAAATCATATAAATATATATATATAATAACCCCTTCTCTCCACTGGTTTATTGTTACCCCTCTTTCTCTCATAAAGTTTTTTGAAAATCAACCAGTTAATAATCTATTCCTTTTGCAGAGGATTTAAGAGAACACAAAAAACTCTGTTAAAAAATAATGCATTAATATTTTCAAAAGTGCATTACAATAATGTAATCGTGAAAAGTCAGCCCAATGGAGTAAAACAGCATAGTTAAATCAACAATATTACACACACATAAAACTAAAGCAAAGATTTTAAAAAAAGTCCCAGCTGAAAAAAAAAACACCACCTGGTAACTGACCTCCCCTCCAAGAGATATGGAATGGTCCAGTCTAGAATATTGAGGGCGTTCAACTCGCTGTGGGTTTGTAACTGGAGAAAGCAATGAAATACATGTGACCCTTGTATAGGAGTACATATAAACCATGTTTAAAAAAAATCTGAGAAATTGCTCTGTGACATTTTGTATTTTAATTGAAAACTGGATAATTGAACTTAAATTGCTTATAATCTAATGGGTGAGTGCAATAGGCTGTGTAATGGAAAGTGGTTTTTTTTCCTACTTTCCATTTAGCCAGGAAGTGTGCCACATCATTTACCTTTACTGCCTATGTCTTTTATACCACAAACACTAAACAAGGACCCAACTTTGTATTTTTTGAACAACCGTTTCCTTGTGAAAGTTGAATTTAGTCCACAGCCAGACAATCCAATTGTTATTACATAGGAACAACAGACTATACAAAAACAGCCATGAAAATAAAAACAGTGTGATTGTTTTTAAATATTATTATATGAACTCTTGGTTGGAAAATCCTGGTTAACATTCAATATATGGTAGTATATTTAATTTTACAGAAGTAACGCCATAACCTAAAACGTAATGAATAAACGATGTGTGCTTTGTAGACAGTTTCATAGATTCAAAATATACTTTGAAAAATAGTTTTGGCTCTGGTTTTAAGTTTTTAAAGCTTTGCGACACAACACATCTCGGAATACGGCTTGACTGCAAAATAACAATGTAACGTGTATTTGAATCATAGAAAATGCTATGCACACAAAATGATGAAAATTATAATAAATCCAAAATGAACGCTCTAAAGCATAAAAGTTATTAACTTGGTGTGATATTGTTGTATCAATTATGCTTATTCATATGTTTATCTTCGAATCGTTTTGGGGCTGGTGTAGTTCAGACATACAAAAAGGTTGTCCGGATATTTCTTTGATTGAGGTGTCTTTTTAAATTAAAAGATCCCTAATAATTTTGAAAACTTCTTCGTCCATTATGAGACCTGATCTTTAACATATTGGATATGATTTGGGGTTAAGTCTCGAGAATTGACATGGACCTTGGCGTTATTGTGCGACTTGTGCTACGAATGTTGGCATACTATTAATACTAGTGACTTCTTATATAGCTGGCGCTCCAATATTATTAGCCCTGATCACTGAGTGATTTCTTTCAATCCTTAAACCATCATGCATCAGCTCCCTCGAGAGTATACAGCCTGTGCTGCCAAGTATGTAGAGCACTAAGCTGAAACAATTACTTAAGCATCTCTGCCCTCATTGGTACCCAGTTACCTCTGGGTGAAAAGAAGCATTTATGTAGTTGAGTATCTTGCTCAAAAATGCAATTGTCATGACCAGGATTTGAACCCACCTCCTGATATCTCAGCCACCAGAACTTGAGTCTTGCGACTCAGTCTTTCTTTAAGAAAGAAAGCATGCACACATTGTACGTCAATGTTATTGAAACATTGTTGCTTAAGTTTAGTCTGAAATCTTGCTGATTATGACTTTCATAACAGAACCATTCTATGTGTGAAATATTCCCTCTAAAACGAAGTCATATTCGAAAGAACTGTGTCTAAAAACCAATAAAGAAAATAACCTGCATCATCTGATTTCGGTTGCTACCACAAAAATGAAGGACAATGTGTTTACATGCTGAAAACTGTGAATGTTTTTTCACTATTTTCTCCGGACTAACAGAACAGATTTAGCCTGTATAATTATTCCATGTATATGATTGCTCAAACAAAACAAGACCACTGTCACCATTTTGTTTCAGCTCGACCAATCCCGTATAATACCCTTAAAGTGTTAATGTGCAGGTATCTCTTAACCATTTCTTAGCTGGAGTAGAACCAGATATGAACTTCGCAAACCACTAGTTACCTATTTAGCACGACGGATTTCAGCATACTCACTCTGCTCCTCCAACTGTGTTTCTGTGTTCCTGGCTGATGAGGGGTGATGTAAGTCCAAGTCCGCATATACCAGTCCCTCCACGTTTTTCTTGTATGACACAACATCGTCTTCAATGGGTGTGTCTGATTCTTTGCTGTCCTGATCTGGTAGTTGATTGACTTTGTGATGGTCATTCTTCCCTGGGTGGTTTGGTTTGGGTGTCATAGGTTTTTTCACCATTGTATATATCGCTTGGTCCTGTGCTTGTCCAATCTCCTCGTTCACGCTGTCTCCATTAGTGACTGTGTAACCATCTTGACTAGTTGTTGATTGAGCAGGCACGCCATATCTCTTGATTTCGTTACGTCCCGTCTTATCGGCAAACGTGTACAACACTTCAGCCTCTTTCATAGCACCACTTGACATCCTGGCGTTCTGATCTCCTGCATCATCCATCGGGATTTCGTCGTACGTTTGACCATTTATTCTCTCCCCTGTAGGCGGTTTCTGAACATGTGTAGCCGCCGTCTGCCCTGGTCCGGTGGGGTTGTCTTTGTGTTTAATCAAGCAGCATCCAAGCAAAGCTATGATTATCAGAAAGAAGATTGCACCAATGATTCCACCAACAATAATTATAACACCAGAGTCTTGCAAGGTGTTGTCGTCATTGTTGAAGGCTAATTTATCTGTGAATGTTTCATTAACTGAAACTATCGTTGTCTTTGGTGTGGCCGTGGGTAAAGGCAAGACGAATAAAAGTGAATCATTGATGCTTATAGTTGGTGTACTGTCTTGAAATGCAATGCATCTGATCTGAGAAAAATTGAATTCTCCAGGAGTTACGTCGATAATCTGAAGAGTTTGTCCATTTTGGTCAAGTTTAAACCGTCCATCGAGGCTCTGCACAGTGTGTCGGTTAATAACCTTTACTTCAGTCTCGTCAACCAAGAACACCAGCCATTCATACCTATCTGCTAGCTGTTGTGGTGTAGACTTCAAGTCACACGTGAATGTCGCGTTCTGGTGTTCAAGTAGCGTCAAATGAGAGGGTGAGATTGAGACAGTTGTTGGTATCTGAAGAGGCGTAATGGAGCAGTTTGGACCATTAAGGTGGGGACCAGCTACACAAGTAAACTCTCTCATATTATCAGACTTGGTCAACTCACGCTCAACTGCGTAAGTCTCACCTGGATTGACTTCTGTTTCATCTTCAATTCGGATGAGATCGCTGGATGTGGATTCGAACCAGGTCAACAGGCTCGGATGGTTGCGTTCTGAGAGAGTGCATTTAAACGAGACGGTTTCACCGACTCTTGGTCGACTTGGATAAATGTTACAGGAAGGTTTATACTCGGGGAGAAGTGGATTAACTGTCAATAAAGCTGTCTCACTGTTTCGTTGCCTATTTGTCTCAATCATATTACACCAATAAGTCCCACTGTCATCTTGTTGGACGTTATTGATTTGCAGGTGATAGCGCTCATTGACCTGCTCAACAAAAATACCGCTACGTCCTTCAAAGTTTGATAATAGATGGGAACAAATAGAAATGTGCTCAATGTCAGAATGTTGTTTAAATTTTCTCTTCCAACTGAAGCTAAAAGCAATACAGGTTGTTAAATACACCGATCCACAAGTGAGTGTTACATTACTCCCCTCGGTGACTGTAACACTCTGTGGGTTCAAGTTGAAGGGCTGAAATTCTGCCTTACAGATCAATGCGGTCATAACAATGCTCATAAGCACAGGCAACTTTGTGATATCCATGTTCACACGTCCTAGCAATGTCTTATTAATCAGAGAGCAAGGTAAATCAAAACAGCTCAGTGCACACAAAGAAACAATAAAGTGCACTATTATATGCTGTGCCAATATTCAATCCAATGACAATCCAGTTACAGTCTTGATGCGTCATGTCTCTTCCAATAAATATACCAGTGCCTTCTTTTTGGGGGTGTTTCACTAAACACAATGATATCACTTCTTTACGGATGTCAGTCAACAATGTGTGAAATGGTTGTCTGGCTTTACAGGACTTTAAGTCAACAGTTAACAACTTTGTGGATTTTGTGGTTATTATAATATTAGACAGGAATCAAAGTTGACATTGTCTTGACTTCGGGTTTTTACAGAGCCGCTCACTTGTTTATTGACTATTTTTTAACTCTGGGTTGCCCTTGTCAGATCATAGAGCAAGGAACTTGCTCTATGGTCAGATATACACGAGTCCCATTGGTTACTGCAGCGTACAGTACGTTGGGAAAACGTGTATACCTCAATTGAAATGTTGATTTCATATTTTTTTCACAGCTAATAACCTTTGTTACCGTTGTAGTGATAGTTTGGCAAAAAAAAGTAATAATAATATGTGTAAAAAAAATTGTAATTATGTTTTTACACTGTGGAACGGCAGTATTTACATGAATGTCCTAAGTTACTTCGCTGGGAAAACGTATATACCTCATTTGCAATGTTGATTTCATATTTTTTTCAAAGCTGATAACCTTTCCAGACATTGTAGAGATAATTTGGCAAAGAAAACTATATTAATATTATTATTATATTTTAGTTATGTTTTTACACTGCAAAAGCGCAAAATTTTGCATAGTGCGGCATCAAACGCAAAAAAATTACCCTTTGTCTGGTCATGGGTTTCCTCTTCTAAATGAATACCTACCCCCCCCCCCCCCAATCCATCCTAAGTCAGTGTTTCACTTTAGTTTTGACATTTCATATTGAATTGATAGGTAAAAATACTCGCGTGCACTTGTAGCCAGTCTATTGCTGTTAGATTTAAAATAACAAAAGTTTTTTGTTTACATTGAGGCTAGGTCTGCATGTAGCATTTGTTTCTACACCCCTCAAATAAAAGCAAGACGTCCCAAGTAAGGTGAATGAACTTTTACACAATCAAGGACAAGTGTAAAAATAGCCATAACTAGATCATGTGGTGATGAACACTAATGGTTGGCTCTGTAAACCCAGCACCCCCAATTGTAAGGTTGCTGGTTCCCCAAAGAGAGTGCACTCAGTCAGCAATTTGCATACAAGTGATAAGTGTCCATATGGGTGGGGCCTTTGGTTGCTAGCCCCATAAATGGCACATCTAATGCTATGTACAAAGCAATTGGGGCAGATTTTTGAACAGGAGCCTAGATACAAACATGCTTTCTAACTGGAGATTCCGAGTCCATGAGTCATACTGCCCAAAAGGTCATAGGCCATGTCAATCAGGCCTGTCTGAGGATATATCTTAAAGGGTTTTACCTGTTTTTGCTACAAACTAATTGAGTAAATAACTAAAATGTGTTTTCAGTCTACCTGGCTGCTGACCACTAGGGAAACACAGGGTTTTAATGTGATGATGGATTGAAGTATCAAAATGTTGTTGTGTATTTTTAATACACGAATGTACTTCCTTGTTTAACCAATGTCTTGGCAAAATTAAAAGATCAACTGTTTCTCATTCTAAAAAGAGAGGATTTTAAAACAAATTGTTTTTTTTCAAATGAGTTTTTGTAAACTATGAGTTCGTTACAAGGGTTTGGTGAGCTGGTGTTGAAAAGGTCAGATGTGGTTTAAATGACTGGTCTAGGAAGCAGGGCTATACTGACTAAGCCTCAGTACTTGGCTTTCTCGGATTTTAGTTTTAAGATTTGTGTCTAACTATTAAGATTTTCGAGAGTCTAAAAAATTGACTTTACTACATAATGTGTTAGTCATATCAGAAGGTTTGGATTTGTGGCTGTCGTTCCTACACTGTTAACTTGTGGTATCTATGCATTCAAAGATCGAGTTGTTGTGTTCGAAGGGATTTTTACTTTTGCAAATTGAACCGGACTTAGAGGGCGCATGTCAGCACAGGCTAAAAGTACATTATAGTAAATTGTTTCATAGCCTCTTTGTGTATTAGAACATAGATTGTGATATGAGGAAGGTTCAGAGGTTTCTCCGGTTTTATTCTTCGAGCTAAGTTGATGTTGTAAACAAACGTCAGTGACTATTATATCATAATTGTTTATTACACGTATAAAGGGGTGCAGTAGCTGCGAAGCAACGAAATAGTCTTGCTTACACTTATCAAAACCATATATACAATCTTTTTAAAACTATTATCTCCTCTAGCGGTCCGCAGGTATCAATCATGAAAATGAACAATTTTGAAAAGCATTTTTGAAAAATAAATCATTCCATCTTGGGAGACAAGCATAAACAAAGGCGTTGGGGCAAAGCCTTCACACAGCTGAACAGGCTGAATGAAGATTCTCAAAATTTTCCTGTATGTTTGTAATGATATGTGCATAGACTATATATACAAACAAAAATAACATAAACATATTTTATTTAAAAATGGTTGCTTTAATCACATAATAGTGGTTTTGTGCTCTCATCTTGAGTAGATGTGTCACTGTGCAGGGTTTTAAACTGTTCCTTCAATACTTTTGTATAATTTGTTAAATCGAATTTACTGAGACAGACCCTTGTCTTTGAGTTTTGGGACGGGAAGGAATCCACTCGGAACGTCGCAGTCTATCACGTTGGTGGCAATTCTTCCCGTTAGTGTTGGTTCCAAGCTTGAAGAATTTGTGGTTAAAAAGCCTGAAAAAGTCTTCACCATACATGTACATGTACCCATTGAAGGTCACCTTTGTACTAGATACTTTTTCCTATGACCAAATATTATGATTTGAAGTCTTGTTATTCAATTGAAAAACACAAGACCACTGGGCTTCTCATCAGGTCATGAGTTTACTGGCACTTAAATAACTGGCCATGGGTCTGCAGTCCAGTGTTCATTTGGAGCCCTGATGTACTCTTAAATCACTGGCCATGGGTCTGCAGTCCAGTGTTAATTTGGAGCCCTGATGTACTCTTAAATCACTGGCCATGGGTCTGCAGTCCAGTGTTAATTTGGAGCCCTGATGTACTCTTAAATCACTGGCCATGGGCCTGCAGTCCAGTGTTAATTTGGAGCCCTGATGTACTCTTAAATCACTGGCCATGGGCCTGCAGTCCAGTGTTAATTTGGAACCCTGATGTACTCTTAAATCACTGGCCATGGGCCTGCAGTCCAGTGTTAATTTGGAGCCCTGATGTACTCTTAAATCACTGGCCATGGGTCTGTAGTCCAGTGTTAATTTGGAGCCCTGATGTACTCTTAAATCACTGGCCATGGGTCTGTAGTCCAGTGTTAATTTGGAGCCCTGATGTACTCTTAAATCACTGGCCATGGGTCTGCAGTCCATTGTTCATTTGGAGCCCTGATGTACTCTTAGAAATAACTCAGTGCAAAGTGTGCATGTCTAAGAAAGCACAGTGCTGACTATTGTGCCATAAAAGTCCATGAAGCCATTAGACAGTTGGCTTTGTTAGTCTTTAACACAGCTGTCAACACAAAACCCCAAATTTGAGAGCCATTGGCCGATAAAAAAAACTCACATGACCTTCCAACTTTTAGCTGTGCAGTCAATATGGAATGGAAGTTGGACAAAGTTTCATTGCATGAATAGAATGGTTGTTCATGAACTTATAACAAACTTTGTTCATTAATGAAAAAAAAGGTGTCTTGAGGTATCCTACTTATTAATAATTTAATGACAAATAAAGTTGCTGAAAATAAGGTTTTCCTTCTTTTTTCAAATCTAAGTCTAATCTTCAGCTTTGCCTTGACAGGTAAGGAACTTACCAAAGGTGTAACTTTTACAATTGTAACCTATGAATAAACACGCTTTAAGAACACATTGACCTTGATCATGTTGTCACCAACATTTTACCTACCGCTCAAATCAATGTAAACCAATGATAAGTTGAGAATCAGTTCTCTAACTTAAATGATCCACGAAGAGCAAGACCACTGAAAATCATCATAGCGCCCTCTTGTGTCAAAAGCAAACCTTCACCATAAAGATTATGCATCGTAGGCCTGCAGTGCATGTGACAGAAAAGTAATTAAGATGCTACCCCTTGATTGTTTTTTCATCCAGGATGCCAATTTTACAGGCAAGATTGTGACTGAAGACATCATCATGCCACCCAGCCTTCTGCTGACAAGTAATGACCGACATTTAGTGAGTAAATTTTGATTATTGTACCGAACAATTGTAGTGTTGTACTGAAAAACCTCAGAAGTATCATTTTGTTTATAGTGAAAAAGCCACATCTTGCTTGCCCATGTTGAGCTGCTCAAAAATTCAACCACAAGTCCAACAAGATTTCAAAGACCATGACATATGCATTGAAGGCAAAAATACCATTCTCCAACTTTAACTTTATCTCTTTTGATTTAGGTCCAATTTTATCTTTAGTCCAGAAGAAAGGTTGATTGAATATACACAGAGACAGGAACTGGCACTTTGAATTCTTACAGTGTTGACATCCTGAAAAATAAACCTTTTTCTGATCTACCACTAAATGCCCTTTTTTTCTTTTTCTTTTTTCCTATTTGTTGCTTTTTGTTTTTTTCCTGGCCATAAATTCCCATTGAAGTTGGGGTCATGGATGAAATAATTGCTTGAATTTTCTGTTTTACTGGGGTCAGCAATAAGTATTTTAGCCACCAATTCCTCAAGAGAAATGTAGTAAATCAGTAAACTAGTATAAAGGCCAAACATCCATCAAAAAAGATCCCTTGGAAAGAGGCAGTTGTATGTAATGTTTATAGTTACATAAATACAAGAGAAAGGAAATTAAATTCTGTGCTCTTTTTTGTTTGTTTTTTGAAGCAGCTCTTTAAGTTAGGATCCAACCTCGTTCCCAGGGATGATCGATCTTGCCGCGCCATTTCTCCCCAGAAAGTCTTGCTCGATTATAACCCCATGAATTGGTTCATTAAAATGTGCTAGAATTTAGCACATCTTAAATAGACCTGAGGCCGATCCATTCTACGCTCGCGCTCAAGAATGGTTATCCCTAAAAGAGGCATCAAGTCAAAAGGCTCCTCTGTTATTCTTCTTTGATTGTGTGTGTCTAACTGTATGCAGTAGGTGACCGTGCAAAGAACATGATTCATTTAAAATAGAATCACGTCAAAAAACTTGCATTTTGACACGCGTGTTCTAAGCATCCTTCAAGCCCCATACAAGCACTCAATCTTTATTAAAAAGCATGCATGCAAAGTAGTCACTTTTGAGAGCCAGTCAGCGTTGTTTTTCAGTACATCCCTACCTGGGTTTGTTGACGAGAGGTATCGATACGGCGCGCTGCCCTTGGTAGCGAGGCTGGTTAGGATCCTACTCAAATGCCGATTGTGATTCATCCATAGTTGTATGTTTTCTTGTTTTTGTACAGGATCTTTGTGGTAGACACATTGAATTTCTCCTTCTGGGAGGAGACCAATGACTAGAGATTCTTAGTAGACTACCGAGGGGCAAGCACAGCAGCTACTGGGCCTTGTGTGTTGCACTCACTAAGGCCCTGGATGTGAGTATGTATTGCTGAAGTATATAGGATCTAACATTTACTTTAGAAACATAAGACACATTTCTTTTCTGTAGCTTTTGTGATTAATGACTGATTCTTGATTTGCATTTTTTTAAAGCACTCACTGTGCATGTTTATTGTGCAAGATCTCAAGACTTGGTCCCGGTCTCAAGACCTTATTTTGGTCTTAGTCTCAGTCTCTCTCGATTGAAGACTTGGTCTCTAAAGGGGAGGTCTCCCCATCAGGAGGGCTGGTTTGGATCTTGATCTTAAAGGAGCTGTGATGTCATTCTCAAAGCAGGCCTGTGGCTGTACATGGAATTATGAACTCTCACCCAGCAACTGGACGCGTGCGCCCTCCTTCTGTATCAACTCTATGGATTGCACGCATGCAGTAACTGGGTGAGGTTTTATTATAATTCCATGTACAGCCACAGGCCTGCTTTGATCATGATGACAAAACCCCCTTTAAATGATTTGGTCTAAGTCGCTGACTTTCAGGTTTCACAATAGCTCGGCCCACTGTTCTTGTTCAAATCTGATGGGTAGGTCAGGAAAAAATCCACAAGACTGCATTGCTTGTAGCTAAAATCTTTTACTGCACCAGACATTTTTTTCTCAGACCATGATCAAAATGATGAGAAATAATTTTTAAAAGCAAATTTATCTCATTTTTAAATTGGGTTTGTATCAATCGTTACTCAACAAATTGCAAGACACATGTAATTGTCAGACCCAAAGTCAACATGAACAACATTTGTCTTTTTTTTAAGGTACTATAAACAGTGGCGCATTATTATTCAATTAAAAAACAAAAGGCTGCTGGTCTTGTTTAGTAATGAATTTACTGGCCCAACACTAAACACACTGGCCTTGGGCCTACTACCCAGTGTAAATTATGAGCCCTGCCTGGGATGGGCTAATGAGTTCCTACCTGCTTTTTGTTCATGATGTAGTGATGCATGATGGGACTGATGTGTACGGCTGATAAGCACAATGCGTACACAATCACAGCGGACGCACATGGTGTGATAATGTAACTGTAACTTAAAACCTTTTTGTTTAAAACCAAAGTCGCAAGAAGAACAAAACTTTCCAAGAAAATTACTACTGTTGCAATAGATTTCTTTACTCAGCACAGCAATAGATTGCTATATTTAGCACAAGTCACAAGAATGACAAAAATTACTTGCAATGGATTTACACAACACAACTATATTTTTAATGATAGAGAAGGACTCTTTCCAAAACAGGAAGCTGTGACTGATGATTGCTAGGTCAGGAGAGAGGGTTTAATGAGCATGTACGGCAGTCCATCCCAGCGCCTTGGGTTCAGGCGCTGGAACTGAGCCAAACTAACACAATGGGACTGGATTGATTTAATAGTTTTAATTTATAAAGTTCATGTACACCCAAATAGTCAAAACATATTCTCTTTCAAACAGGAAGACATCCCAATCACCTCAGCCTCTTACTTCTCCTGTATCACCATGAAGCAACTACAACCACATCTTCCACTCATCAACAGTCACTGATATCCCACTGTTAGATAAAAGAGTACAGCATGTTCATAGAGCAGGCAAAATGCTACTGGAGGTTGGTCATGTGAAGTAAGTCACCCAACAGTCCTTTTCTCATCAACAGGTTGAAAGCAACAGTTTCATTCATTTTGGTTATATCAATGAGAAGCATGATTGGAACAGAATATATTTTTTCCAGTTATTTACATTCCCTACTGATAGTGCAATCTCCAGGGGGAATTTGACTATGAATCAGTGTAAAATAGGTAGTAGTTTAGTTTGGTAGGGGTTACGAGGGGGAGTGTTGGGGGGGGGGGCAAATGTTGTGTTTGTGTTATTTGGTTTGTGACTGCTCCTTTAAAGCCATTCATGGAATTATAAATAAAGCCCTCAACCAATCAGCACAGACCAGAGAAAAGTAACTGGTATATCCTGCAAGCTGCAGGGAGTTTGTATATAGCTTTTCGCTGGTTGGGAGACATGTGTTTCATGACGGCAGCCATTGTTGTTTTTCTGTCGTTGTGACATGTAAAAAGTTACTAAGTTGCAACGTTACATTTTTACTAGCACTTGGCAGTCATTCCTCAACGTTTATGAGTTCAACATTTTCATCGTTAATTGTCATCGTCCAGTCAGTGTAAGTCTGTTTTGTCTGTTGTGAACGTACAGAGAGCTCTGAGCTGTCCTAAAAGCTAGACGTGCCATCCAGTTCCAGTGCCGAGGGAAAGTCCGCTCATTGGATCAAAGTTAACTAGCGCGGGTGAGTCATAATATGAAGTAGTCAATCCCTGACAACAACAAATACTACAGGTTTGTCAGTGCTTCTTTTTAATCTTCACTGCAGTTCTGGACAAACTTTGACAAAACAGTAAGTCTCCAAACATGTATCAGAACAAAAGATGTTTGTTGCTTAAAAGGAAACTTTAGGGTCACTCAGGTGACTGGAACTAATTAAAAGTATCTTGCTTAAAAAACGGATAAAATATACCGTGGCCATGGAAAAAAAAGGTTAACTTGGGATATAATGTTTGTTGAATGTGCACCAAAGCTATGGAATGATCTCCCCTATCAACTCTGTACTCTTGACTCTGTACTGTTCTTCAAAAGTCAGCTTAAGACTCATCTCTTGGAATCTGCTCGCATTTAGTCCATTGCTCTTGTCATCTCCACATGAAATTCTGTAAACCTGTCTGTCTTCAATTTTTCCTTCACTTTTCTAAGCACCTTGGAATAGGCAACTTGAATGATGGCGCTCTTGGAATGCCTGGCGATTGATTGATTGATTGCCATTTGTTTTTTTATTTCATTTTATGTCTGCTCCTCTCAGTTTATGTTCTGCTCTACTGAGGGATGTTGATGCCTGCCTCATGCAACATTTTCCTTCAATCTTATCATAGTGTTGGATGTCTCTTTTTGGTAGGATATACATATAGCGTGTCGTGGCCGAGCGGTTAGAGCATCGGACTCAAGTTCTGGTGGCTGAGTCAACAGGGTGTGGGTTCGAATCCCGGTCATGACACTTGTGTCCTTGAGCAAGATACTTAACTATAATTGCTTCTCTTCACCCAGGGGTAAATGGGTACCTGTGAGGGCAGAGATGGTTCTTGTGATTGATTTAGCTTAGTGCGCTACATATTTGGCAGCACAGGCTGTATACTCCCAAGGGAGCTGAGATGGTTTAAGGAATGAAATAAATGGCCCAGTGACCAGGGGTAATAATGTTGAAGCACCATGAGCGTCACTGAGTGACGGATTTGAGCGCTATATAAGAAGCCACTATTATTATTATTATTATTATTATTCCCCTCAGTCCTGAGCACTACCTACTCCAAGAGGACACTGTCCATCCAATGTCCCTCTATTGATTCAGTTTGGGTTTTGACAAACTCTTTTGGCATCCTCTGTAGCCATATATGAGAGGATGAAGAGGGAAGTATGAAGTGGTACACAATTGTCATCCTTTGTGTGTTTAATCCCCTTATCCCCTGAGAGACAAAACAAAGTGTTTCTTTTGTCTTTAATGTGTAGGGATGCAAAACTCTATGTGCATCTTCTTCACATTGTTACATCTTGGAACTTTGCAAATGGTTAATCTTCTATCTTAGACAGCTGTTGTCCTCAAATATTTCATCTTTACTCTTTTGGAGGATTGCTTTAATTCTTTCTACCTTACAATGTCAGCCTATTTCTTTAGTTGCAGTCTGCTGTCAATTTGAGCTTTCCTCTCTCCTGTAATTATCTCACCTTGAGAGGTTCTTAATTTCTTTCATTGATGAAGATATTTCTGATTCGAAAATTTAATGAATGACAATTTGAAAAGTTTTAGACAACCATGCAAAAGATCTAACTAAAGTCTACACAAAATTACGATTGTTCAATTGATTAAGCCTTGTGCATCTTTTTTCATTTTTTTGAAAACTCATGTCAATTTCCACACATGGATCATTTCAATTGTTTTACTTCTGCCTCCTCAGCATTTTAATCATTTAACTGAAAAAATTTCCAAGAGAAACCTTGGCACAATTTTGTGGTGCTGCTTACCAGAGAATTCTGCGTTTACAGCGCCCCATAAAGCGCATACTTCTATGGGCCTTGGCTGGGCATAAGCACAGACTTCCACAGTAAGAAGTGACAGGCAATTGAGCCATGATCACAAGTTTGTGTAGTCAGGTGATTATTCAGTCTTCTATTGAGTCTTATGATGTTATGAATGAAAACAGTAAGTGTAACATTGGAAACCAAACCATACTCCCATAGTCCGGTGGCTAAGGGCCATTTTTTTGCAAAATCGTGACACGCTGGATTAAAGCACAAAATTTTGTACAGTTATTATATAGGTCCCATAGAATCATTCTAGAGGGGGTGCCTGGTCTGGATGACCTAGGTCAAGGTCAGGCTGAGGTCAAACATCATGGGGTATTATAATACTGCCTATCATTTTTCACCAATAGAGGGCCACTTCCGCGTATCATTAAACTTATAACAAATGACCAAGCAGCTTCTATTTCAGACACTTAGGCAGAGCTATGTGGACAAAGTTGATCCCTTTAGTTTACTGACCTGGAGATAACAGACCGGGCACCTCCCTTTAATATGCTTCTATGGGACTCCTAAAACAAGCGTGCAAAGTTTGGTGCTTTAATCCGGCGTGTCACAATCATTTTCTTTAAGCCACTGGACTACCATGTTCTGAAACCATTACAACTAAATACATCAGTGGTTAGTTGTAAATGATAATTTGCAAAATCTCTGTTTAGGGTATGTATGTAGTTGTGTCTTTTTTCGCCAAGAGTTGTAATGGATTTAAATAAAACTTTAAGAACTTGGTTTGATAAGTTAAACCTCTTTATAAAGGGGCTGTGTGGTCATGATCAATGCAGGCTTGTGGCTGTACATGGAATTATGAACTCACACCCAGTTACTGCACACATGCGCCTTACCTCTGTATCATATCTATGGAGAGTGTGTGTGCAGTAACTGGGTGAGAGTTTATCAATGATGTACAACCACTGCCTGCTTAGATAATGACGATGCAGCCCCTTTACTGATAAAGTGAATAACAGAGGGTTGTTTCCGTAATTTTCTGAATATTAGCCGCGGCTTATGATTTTATTTTTACATCGGCAACAAGCTCTGTGGCTCGTAATATGGGCAGCTTCTACATTAGTTCTAAAACCATTTTGGCTAAAATCATAGCAGCAAATTAGTCTGATTGGTATCTGGGTTGGATTTTACAAAAAGCTTAGAATGCTCTTAAGATGTGCATCAATCTTAATGGCCAAGAACAGTGTGATGTCAATTATACAAATCATAATGGCAATATTAACAACTAATCTGAAAATGAATCTGAGTGCTTTGGGAAATCGAGCCCTGGTCTGGTACCAACATTTACAAATGAATGTCCGAAATAGAAAACAATTTAACGTGTATTGTGCATTTGATAATGCAATTGGGTGCTGGCTTATACAGGCATTTTAAATTTGTTTAAAAGATTTTTAAATGCTGCAACTTATAGTCTCGGCAACTAATTTTCAGAAAGTTATGGTAACTTCCATTAATTAATATACAAATAATGAATGTTTATGAGTGCAATGGTGCAAATATTTTCATGAGTTGAAAGATGGAATGTTCTATACAACGAGGCGGAGCCTCGTTGAATGGAACATTCCATCTTTCAACGAATGCAAATATTCGCACTGTTGCACGAATGAAAACATTCATTATTTGTTTTATATAACATCCAAGTAGATCAGTAACACTGCTGCATTACCAAAGACACGCGCACACAGTGATGTTTTACGCACCGTGCAATAGTACTTTTCGGATGGAACGAAAAATGCACGGTGAATGGAACGAAAAATGCACGGTGAGTGACGTAGCGTGCAATAGTACTTTTATTTGCAATCACGTGACGGACAATCCTTCATTCAAATGGCAAGGATCTGCTTGGGTGTTTTATAATGCTATTTATATTCCCTGATAATTGCTATTGTCAAACTATAATTTAAGCTATAACCTTAACATTGATCAGACATCCATGTTTTTGTGTGTGTATGTTTTTGAGGATTCTCAGGCCTGGAATTTCATCTTTGAGGCGGCAAGGCCATTTTCATCTTGCAAAGGGCACTTCCCTTAAGTAGAAAATCTATAAGTCTATGTAAAACTTCTGAAGGGGCATCAAGGCCATGACCAGGGGCAACAGAGACCATGGCTTACGTGGCCTCCGTGTAATTCCAGGCCTGGATTTTGGTCTAAGTCTTGGAATTCAAGACTTAGTTGATAAAGAAGGAATGAATGTATTATACTGTTTGGAATTGAAGGATTGAGGGCATAGGATGATTCAACTATGTGTAGATCAGAGGATGAATGGTATCATGCAACTGAGGATGATTGGATTGGGTCATCAACAAAATTGCTCTCCAGACTGTAAAGTTTGTTTCTGTCAAATGATGTTCTTGTACACCAGGTTGGGGAATTGCCTCCCTGCGCTGTGGTACTATGCCGCCTGCGAACCAAGGGTTGGCGGGGTCCAGAACCCTTAAATTGCTGACTCGACGGCGGGGTACGCACAGTGAATTGGTCAGACCTGATTGGTTGCATAGGTCATCTATTTGTACAAAACAACAACATACAAATGCTCCTACTATAAGACCAATTTATGGATTCTTTTAATGAAAGAGAAAGCTATGCAGAACACACATGTTGTACTGGTTTTGTTTGTACACAAACAAGTTTTTGGTCAGCTGTTCCACTCTACCCAACCTGTGCATTTGCATGGTTTCAAATTAATGGTTGGTCAACTCACTGGAAATTTCAGAAGAGGAGGGTTTAAACTAAGGAATGTATGAGATAATCCATAAGTACATATATTCCAAACCTTTTTACATAATCACATGCCCTCAATCCTCTAATATACAGAAGCAGTACCTAAGAATTTACAAGGAACTAGTAAGCTGTTTAATAATGTAAACTATTTCCTACTGTATGTAATTATATATGTGGATAGTATTTGATGTAGCTCTATGTACATGTTAGAAATACTGGATGGTCATTTATTTTACAAATATTGGAGGCATATGAGTACATTATTGCAGAATATAATCACAAGGTGAAATCTGGAAAAGCCAGGTTTTAATGAGTGATTATATTCTACAACACAATGCACAAACCAAATGCGTTCAATATTTGTTTCATGGAAAAACATACTCACATAGTGATCCTTGTCATTTGAAATTTGTCCGTTAAACACAAAATAGACGTGGAAACTCATTTACCCCTTTCGCTGAAAACCTTTCACAAAATACCCATCTGAACAACTTGGATGACTCTGTATGGACATCAACTCTGTCCGCTGTAATATAGGACCTTTCCTTGTTTGGACAAATGGGCAGGGAACAGTTATTATGGGAAAGAAATTGCTAATCATCTAGTAGTTTCCATATTGGACTACAATATTAACTTGTTGAGCATCATAACAGTAAATAAATGCCAAAATATTGGATGACAGGTGATGCATGTTCCATCAACTAGTTGACAAGGACCTGTGTGTTTGGTATATAATTGTTGGGCTGATAACTGATTTTAGTTTTCAGCCTCTGAAAATGGTTTATTAGAAAACTCATTTTTATGCATTGTTATTTAAATCATATTGATTGTAAAGCAGTGTTGTACTTAGTAATTATTATTAATTTGGGGTTAAACAAAGACAAATTGTCTGGAGTGTGATTTAAACAACGAATTCCGGAATAAGTTAACATGCCAGCAGTTAAAGGTTGTATGGCTTCTGACTGGCACCCCTGAACAAAGATATTGACAAAAACAGGGGGAGATGGCCAACATAGGGCTAGATAGCTAAGTTGGTAGAGCACCAGCCTGTTAAACTGCATATTATTGGTTCAAATCTCGCTCTAGTAAATTTTTCTTTGTTGAACCCAAAGTTATTACAAATTTACCAAGTCAGTTTCCCTTGTGTTTTATATCTTGATATGTAATTATTAAATTGATAAGGTCATGTTGTTGGATTCAGAGGTTGTTCCAGAGAAACACATGCAAGGTCCAAAGTGATTTTGCTTGTTGGAGGAGTGGGGGGGGGGGGGGGGGGGGGTAGGGAAGGTTGGGAAGTACCTGTATGATTTCTGACCCTTACAGTGTAAAGTCAAGTCAGGAGGTGTTAAGCTAATGTTGGGGGGACTGGGTTGTAGGGTAGGGAACTGTCTTTCTCTGAATCTAGCACTGTGATGTAAAAAGTATTTCTTATTTTAAAATGGTGTCAGGATGGGATACAAAATGGGTACTTCATTTATCGCAAGTAACCAAGTTCTTATTGTTCTTTTTGGACATGGTGATCGATGTTTAACATCTCTTGAAATGTATTTGCTTTTACTCGTGATATGCAATTCAGAAAATGAAGGAAAACCATTTCTGGTCTGAAGATGCAATCTCCATGAATAATAAAAAATATATCAATACAGACTCCTTGATAATTACATCAAAACTTAATTTAAAAACTTTAAGTTGAAATCAAGGGGTCTAGATTTACAGAGGCAGTCTGACATTATTGTTTTCAATGTTGTGCCTCAGCTATTTTGGGGATGTTGGGAATGCCCAGTTTGTTCCCTTGGAAGCCTCCTGCTTAAGTTGAGTCAGCAGCTGGACTTGGATTTGTTCGGCGATGGTCACCAGACTAACAATTCCAATTAAGTCCTGACTTCCATGCATCCGTTCTCTTTAAGTTTGACCAACCTGTGTGGGGGTACATTGTACTCTGTGTATAATTAATACATTATTTTTCTTCTGGTCAGGAAAAACTATGTTTGAATTCAGTTTGGATTCAGATTCTTTTGGCGATTGTCATCAGAATAATGAGTACAAAGTCTGACTTTTGCTATTTTGACCAACCTGTCTGATGGAAAATCACTTTGTACAAATCTTGACAAATTTATCATTGGAAGTGTGATGAATAAGTCATTTCGATATCAACACTGATCATACATCAATGTTCCATATGTGTGGGTGTACTTATCATAATTTAATTTGTCAGCAGTTGGATTCAGATTCTTGTGACGATGGTCATCAGAATTCTGAGTCTGAGTCCATCATAAGTTTAACCAACCTGCATGACCTGTGTGGTGATGTTGCATTATTTAGGTACAAATCTTCTTCAGACTAAACATTTGATCACCACATGTACATGCAGGTCATCACCCCATGGACCAGTGGTGTTCTTACATCCTTTTGGGAGTGTAATGACTATCATGCAGGTATGATGCTTTGTTTTTGAAACAGCAAGGTCACCAAGACCTTGTCTCCTTGGTAAAGGGCACCTCTAAGAAGAAATAGTAAACTTCTATTGAAGTATGTCAAGGGGCACCAAGGCAATGACTAGTGGCAATGGAGACAGTTGCCTCCATAAAGCATCAGGCCTGATCACGTTCAAGATCAGTCTGACTGAACTTGTAATTACATGATGCTGACTAGAAGCAGCTGGATTCAGATTCTTGTGGCGATGGTCATCAGAATAATGAGTCCAAGGCTTGACTGTCATAAACATGAACAACCTGTGTTGTGGTGAATCTTACAATACAAATCTATATTTATTTAAATAATCTGTGTGGCCACTGTGTCATCCTTTTGGTCAACACTGATCTTAGATCCATGTGGGTGTGATTTGCTTCTTGTCTGGAGCATCACATTTGACTTTGTCAGCAGCTGGGCTTAGATTCTTGTGGCGATGGTCATAAGAATATTGAGTCCAAGTCCTGACATTTGTAGTATACAAAAGACTTGTCTCCAGGAGTATTACATTAAAGTAATTGGGCTTATTGGGGAAGGGAGGGAAAGGTTTTGAAGCCAATGATTACAGCTCAATGCAGTGTAACATCAGACGGGGCTTATTGTGTTTGTAAGACCCCGTACAGACAGGCGCTGTAGAGTCACGCCAAACCAAATTATTGAATTGCGACTGGACGCACTGAACGCAAAAGATCAATTGTAGCAGTCATTTGAAATGACTCTGGAGAGTCTTGGTTTCAGACATCGATCTTGTCATAAGCCGAACCTAATGTAAATGTTATGTTAAGTTGGCCTGCCTGAAACCAAGAATTGTTTGGATTGACCTAGAGTTGCTTCTAACCTATTTGGTTCTGCACGACTCTGGAGCACCTGTCAGAACAGGGTGTTGGGGAACTGGGCCCAATTGCATAGAGCTGCACACACAAATTTATTAATTACTAAACAATTTTGCTTACTGGAAAAGACTTACCAGCCAAAAATACCTTGTTATGTTTACAGTTTGTGACTGGTTCCCTGCTCATTTTTGCTAAGCAGAATTTTTTAAAGGCAGTATTTTTTGCTTAAAGCAGCTCTATGTAATTGGGCCAATGTCTGCCCCTGGATCTGCCGCATGTTTTTAAAGTTGTCCCCATTTGAAAATAAATGTAGAAATGAAAACAAAACTTGTATTTCATAATCATAATTGACTTTCACAAAAATTGTAACTTTTGGGACATGATGCTGTTTAATGTCTCTTGATTCAGTTGGATTTTCGCTACTCTTGATGTGTAATTCAGAAAATGAAGGGCAATAAAGCCAGGTCTGAAGATTCAAGACAGAAGACAATTAGGATATGTCACAGACCCCTTGAAAAATACATCCAAACTTTTTATACAAAATGAGACGTTAGATTGCATGCATCATTTGCTGATGTTTTCAGCAAGTTTACTTCAAGGGTTTTAGATTTTCAAAAGCAGTTTGGCCAATACTACTTATTGGTTTATCTCACGTTTGCTTCTTGTTGGAAGTGTCATGATTGAGTTGAGTCAGCAGCTGGACTTGGATTCTTGTGGCGATGGTCATCAGAATAACAATTCCAATTTAAATGCTGACTTTCTTCATGTTTTAAAGTTTGACCAACCTGTGTGGTAGTGAAACGACTATGTTCATGTTATATTATTTTGCTTCTTGTCAGGAGCACCATGCTTGAGTTGAGTCAGCTGCTGGATTCTGGTTCTTGAAAGAGAATTTCAGAATTGATATTACTTTGTAATGTTTGTACTGGCAAGAAAAGGGATAGCCATGATGTTAACGGTTAACAGGCATCCTGTCAGTCAGCAACCTGCTCTCAATAACATGTAAGAGCTGCTCAAGCAAAAAATATTGCTAGACATTTTTCTGCTAAGCAAAGATGAGGAAAAAATGGTGCATGTGACATGGTGTTTTGCCCCCAAAAATATTTCTGGTGTCCAGCATAATTTTTCTTGTGCTAAGCTACTTTTTCTGCTTAGGAAGCTCTATGAATTTCAGCCCTGGTGCTATTGGTACCTTTTCATTTGAATTGTGTCACCTGTGTAAACAGCTGCTCAGCAATTACCAGACATGGGTTTTCAGTTGAGAAAGGAACAACCAGTCTGCTATGAGAGACAGGGTCAATGGAGAGCTGTTATCAACCTGACCAGGCCTTGTTGAAAATTAAAAAGGCAACTTCAGGGACTGATATCTCTGTCAATATGTGATGTCACAGGACTTTGTTTACTGACTTTATGGCAACATCCATAATTGGGCCTAATTTCAAAACTTTAAACTAATGAACAAGCTATCCAATGTAGGATGGCTCCATCATCATCATCTTCATCATCATTTATCAGTGGGCTTCTCAGCAGGCAGACACAAGCTTTCCTCATTCTATCATGTTGAGTACTGGTCTCCAGATCTTCAACAGAGAAAGCAGAACATCCATTGGCAATATTCTAGAGATGTACACTGAGTATAGTAGGCGTTGATGATCTTGTCTGCGCTGGCCATGAGATGGGCAGTAAAGAGCTTGTTAATTTGCTCATCAAAAGGTTTCCATAGGATGTGCCAAACCCATCTAAGGTTTATAACTTTAGTTGTCAGTAGTTCATCAAGTTGGTTTCCCCGAGTATGGCTTCATATCGTTATGTCAGTACAAAAACATTGTATCTTCTAAAAGAGCACTTACGTTACTTAAGTCTGACATTGTCAAGCGTTGTATCTCATTTTAAAAAGCCCTGAATGTTAACACAAAACAAGTACGCCCCAAGACATCACGTTTTTGCAAAGAGCAATTTCTTGTGAGATCAAGACACACAACCTATAGATAGTTCCTTTTTGTAGTGACACAACAATTTAAATGTACAAGTAGTCCTTGCATCTAGACATTATGTAATGTATCATGAGGTTTGGTTTTTCATATTTATTGGTCTGGGACTCACATGTTCTACCCAATCATGAGTTGATTTGCGATGCTTTCTTGGAACCCATCACATGGTAATTGTTTTCATTTTAGGTTCTACTTACCAAATTATCAATGATACTGTACTCTTTACCCAACCTATAGCTTCATTCACCATATTGTGTACTGTTGGATTAATTTTCTAACACCATTTGAAAAACTGCACTGAGCTTCCATCATTTGAAATGGTCACTTTTATAAAATGAAAAGTTTCACCATGTGAAGGGTTTTTGCAGATTATATATTATATATAATTAAATTTTGCCATTTAACATGTAAGGTACTGTTCCAAAGACTCAAAGGTAGACTGAAACATACTTAACTACACACAATTAGAAAATGAGAAAGATCAATAACATTAACACTTTTCCATCACAGTTTTGTAATTGTGTGCTTCGATGCATGAAGCAGAAGGGACACCAACATTCAGATTCTTTTAATTGTGGGATTTTATAGAATATGTAGATCAGTATGAAATAAGACCTCTTTACCTAAAAACCTACAACACTGTCTGCTTTTGTAGGAGCTACATCTAGCACTGTCTAATTCTCAAATTCAAAGTGCTGCATCTTGCTTTCTCTTTACTTCTCTTTGGATTCAATGGAAAATCCGTCTTTTAAACTCAACAGCAAGCGTTCTAGGAGGGCTTGATATTTCTTTCTTTCCTGTGTTTTCCTCAATGGACTCTTGTGATTCTATTCCGCATATCTTCAAATCTACAATATCTTCAATTTGTTCTATCATCAGGATAGACTTGACCCAAGTCAAACTTTCTTCCGGTCATTAGTCGTGTTTCTATTGCATTGCATGCACTCCATGTACATAAACATTATCACAGCTTTATTTCACCTCTTTGTTTCAACTCTGCTACTCGCAATCCAACTCATTGGATTGGCAACTAATTTACACTAGAGGGTGCACATTAAAAGAGCTCATCAGAGCTAGCTGTGTAGCCATACATTATTGACTTGATTAGCACCAGATCCAACTTAAACCAAGTCTATCATCAGAATGAACCTCAATCCAACAGTGCAATAGTCTGTTTCATACTTGAGTACCTGAACTGTCCTTCACTTTCATTCTCATCAGGACAGAAACAGTACTTTTTTCTGTGTTACTTACACTGAAATTTGATTGTTACATCAAATTTGAACGTGATGGAAAACATGTCATGGATCTGTGTTCTTGTACATGTATTTACATACTACTTTTTCTCTCTAACTCTACTTGGTCAACATCTGTTTAGACCTCAACTCAAATGCACTATTACCAAAGCCAACTGTGAACTGTTTGGTATTTATTCCTTTTTTATCTTAATGAGGTCATCTTGAAGTAAAATTGGTTTTGTAAAACATCCTCAATAAAGTGAACTATCTATCTGTTAATTCTTTCCTGCCTTGTCGTCACTAGACACTGGTCCTGTGTATTTCATGCATTCCCATCAACAATTCTCTGAGTTGTTTCTCATTGAGCTGTTCAACTTTGCCAAGGCGTTCAAAAAGGGACTTTTGTTGCTTTTCATTTCTGTGTACATCAGCTTGAATGCACTGGGAAGACAACACTCACCCGGAGTCAATCTCTTCTTCATCTTACATTGCCTTGTTCAAGCTTGTATCAGCCCCCCTTTGTTTTATTCCAAGAATCCCTGATGTTAACAGTTTTTAACACTGTATACTAGGCTATTGGGGACAAACACAACATGGTAATGACTCTAAGGAACTGAGATGGAAGATATTTAGTAATTTGATACAGCGCCAAAATCTGGGTAAATTTGGAGGGGGCATAAAGAGGAAGACTATTTTTTAGGAGGGGGAGGGACGCACTTTTGGCCAATTAACACTGTAGATTCCATTTGCATTATTCCTAAACAATCCCCTTTTCAGGGCTCTTGATATGCATTTGTACAATAATCTGACATGCTCGTGAAAACCAATACATTGTCTCTGTGTAAGAGAAAAATCGTTTAAAAACATTGTCACAGTAGAGCTTTAAAAAAGGATCATTCTCTTGTTATCCCTTATCGGGGTTGTGGGGGTGGGGGTGGGGGGGGGGGGGCACCGACATCAATTGAGTGCCCCCCCCCCCCCCAGTTGCACCACTGATTCAATGGTCAAGTAATGTAGGGTAACTTTTTCAATGCCAAGTCAATGTTTTGTAATATCCTTCCTAAACCACCAGATTCCCCTTTCCAAAATAAAAGCATGACCCCCACCACTGACAAACCCTAGCTCCCCTGCCCCCCCCCACTAAAAAGCAATGCCCCCCCCCCCCTCGGGCCTCCCCTCCCCCAACTGAAAGAGTCTTGGCTACGCCGCTGAGCCGAGACAGGATTCAGGATTTGATTGTGTTTAGTCAAAACAAGTTAATCATCAAATCTTAAGAAGTTTAAAGTCGAAGAATGTAAATTGACAGATGACAAGTAAAACTTTTCAAGATTAGACACATCTTAAAACGAAAATGCACATTTTGTTCTTAATTTGAAATAATAGAAATAGTCACTTTCAGATTGTTCATGGTATTAAAGAGAACGATGACCTTATCATAAATAGCTCTAATTTTAGAATTCAGATGACCTTGATGCCAGAAGAAATTGCTAAAGGTTTTTTTTTTTCAAATTAAACAAATTTGCATTGAAACTTATCCAGAGAGAATGATGGCTTTATCCTGAATCCTGCCTTTATCAAAAATGCATAGAATTTTACAATAATGTATGTTTCATCTTTATTTTTTAATCCCCTGCATTTGTTTTTGGTATAGAGGAGATTGGTGAGCTATGGAAAGACTACAAGATGAGGACTGACGTCTGATCTCACTGGACTTGTTAACCTGTTGGATCTTCATCATTGCTCTGATTAAGAGTGCAAAAAACAGCATCCAAGCAGTTTGAGACCCTTGTTCAAATACGCACAGACAATCAGTTCCTACATCCAAACCAGTTACTTATTGCCTCAACTGGGTCAAAGTGTAGAGCGATCTTGTAGATGTAGAAGTTTTGTTTATGTGTTCAGGAATCTGGATACCTCTGAAATAACTAAATTCAGTGCAGGCTGGGTACGGGATTGTAAGTGTTTCAGACATTCAAATACTAAGAGCTGCTTAAGCACAAAAAGTAGCTAAGCACAATAAAATTATGCTTACCAGAATAAGGTTACCAGCTTAAATACCATGTCAAATGTACAATGTTTGCCTGGTATTCTGCTTATTTTTGCTCAGCAGAAATTGCTTAAGCACTTTGTTTAATGAAATTGGGCGCTGAATACAACCGGAGCACACTGCTCGAACAGTTGATTATCAAGCCAGGGCTTTTCTGAGCAACAAAAGTTTTTATCACATGCTGTCTTATCACATTGTGCTTCTGCAAAAATCACTGAAAAACGCCATTTAAAAAAGACAGTAGGCCCTATGACTTACCTTAAATGACAACTTCCATTTCATTTATTAATTCTTGTTGTTTAAGCCAAGGACTCTCAGAAAAGCCAACTTTATCACTTTACTTTCTAGCCACAAATCCCACGGAGAGAAGACAAGGAAGGGCTTTATCTTTGTAATTTGATGAGATCCAGACTATGGGAACTTTCTCCCCATAATGTTGAATGTAATTCTAAAAATCTCTCTGATTGCAAAATGCAAATGTAGGAAGCTCTTGGTCAGGTCCCCGGCGACTTGGAACTGGGAGGGCAAATTAGTCTGGTCCCGTTTTGGTATGAGGATATTTATTATTACTGCAAGTAGGGAACACGACAAAGAAGGTGGCAGCTTGATAAAGGCCTACAGAGATTCTTTGATTTTATGTTTGGGATGAAGCAAAATGAAGACAAACACTTAAGGCATCACATCTCATAAAAAATACTAAACGTTTTACTGGGTTTCTGTTGATCAGTCAAATGTTTGCAGTAATCCCTTACCAACATTTCCAATTCAATTTTCCAATTGGAACCAATTGGAATGTTTCCAATGTTGTGTATTGGCACAAAACCAATTGGACCCAATTGGACTCAGTTGGCTTCAGTTCGATTTTTATCCAACTAGTCCCAATTAAATGTTTTTAACTTCACCCCGAAATAAGTTTTTACCCTCTAGTATGACAGCCCATTGGTCCTACAGTTGAATAGTCCGACAGATTGATACTGATCACCGGACCATTGAGCAGAAAAGTAGGTTGTACCCATTGGGCTGATAGTCCAAGAACTTCTGGAGATATAGTAAATCCCACCACATTCGAGGGATTTAAACCAGTGCAATTAAGTAACTCTAAATCCAGTTGGTGACATTGAGATAATATTATGAAGATTGTTTTTCCAAGTGGACCCTGTTGGGAATTAAATTTTCCAAGTGGAAATTATTGGGAGGTGAGTTTTTCAATTGGTAGAAACGAACTCCAACTAATTCCAGTTCAATTAAATCAAGCCAACTGACTCCAATTGGATTTCCATTTGGACTGAGTTGGTCTAAGATTTTATTTCAATTGGAACATTTTTCATTATTCTAATATAAACCAACTCACACGTACTCAATACAACTCAATCCAATTCTTTCCAACTGGATATCCAATTGGAATGAATTTGACATTTTGGTAAGGGATTATAATGTTTCTTAATGGTTCATTTTTGTATTTAAATTTTTTAAGTTTAGTTGTAAGGTTTGCGAAGAAAGGGATGTCTGGATTATAATAAACACATAAGAAACATTGTATTATTAGGATTCTACAAACAGTGAAATCTTTTTATAATCAATAATTGATTTGAGAAAGTATTTTTATTGTACTATAACAAATTTGAGTAATGACTATTAAAACGAATTTTCACAGTAAAATTTGTTAAAATTTGACACACTGTAATGAATCAAAAGGAAAACATGAACTTTCATTACTGAAAGCACTGATTAGAAGACAAAACAATTTACAAAACAGTCTTATGGTCAAATGATGGTTAACCTAAATCACTTTAGTGTGGTGTGTGTTTCTAATTCATATCCAGCTTATAATGTGTGACATGTGGCTTTGTGTATCTTTCTTCAATGAAATAAAGGAAAACAAATTGTGTCTTTGTGTGTTTTTTGTTGTGAAATAAAAGAAAATAAATTGTACTTGTGTGTCTTTTTTCCCCGTGGATTAGAATAAACCTGCATTGTAATGTGTTTGCAGTGCAGACCTTTCACTCACAGTCAGTAGCCATCTTGTACTTCAATATTAGACAAGTTTGTAACATAAGTAGGACACGCAGAGCACAGTGTATTTCAAAGCAATATAACGGGCAATTTAATGAAACATTTTAAAAATGGTCAACACTCTTTATCAAGCGCTGCCTTTTGCAAAACCAACAATTAAACTGAATGAAAGTCAAGTACAAAACCAATGTGCAGTTAGAGGATATTGGAACAAGTTTGCAGTGAGTGGGCTCAACAAGTGTCGGTAAAAGATAGCAAAAAGGGGTGAAATGCTTACATAAAATGTAGGTCAAAATTGAAAAGGTAGTACAACCCTAGAGGAAACCTCATCTGAAACAAAACAATCCAACACCTCATTGATTGAACTGGTTTATAACAACTGAATATCATTCTCGGAAGCATTTAATTTGACTAAAAATGTCAGTGAAAAAAAAGGGGGGGGAGATTCATTTGTAAGTTTGGGGAGCCTTGGATTACAACTTGGGTTGTGGTGGGGAAGGGTGTTAGGGCCTCGTCCTGGGGTGACGTCGGGAGGGTGAGTTCAGGCATTAATTAATTGTGGTTTCAATTTGACTTAAAACTTTTCTATTATTTGTGTTTTTTTACTTCATTTTTTTTTCTCTCAGCCGGCTCAAGTAAGCGTCTTCCAACTCGTTCCCCTGAAAAGGTAAGTTTGTGTGATTTTTGCGCCCTCTATTGGTAACAAAAGGTACGGGGTAGGTTATAACTGAAGTTGCATCAACTAAGTTCAAACTTTTTTTTCCCTCTCTTTTAACAAACATTCATTTAGAGGTTTGGGAGCGCTAGATGGCGCCAGACATCCCAATTGTTTACGTAGATCTGAGCATGCGCATTTCCTGCATGCGCGTTTACAGAAAAGTACATTTTTCAAACTTGTTTACGTAGTTTTTCACAATAACTTGGTCCCTTTTTTCAACTGTTCCAGGCCACTATACTTTCCTCCAAAAAGTCAACCAATTATTTACTGTTGTCGTACACGCATGACTACCAAATTTATAAAATTTTCAGAACAATTTGGCACCTCTAGATGCCATTCATAATACAATGCATTCCAAAGTCATCAAGACGAAATGTTGATGCCCGTCGGGTATCACTGTTCAGCCATTGTGTTTGTATCATTTCAAACCAACACAACCAAAGCGAGGCTGGAAGGGAAAACGTAATTTTAGTTATCATTAATTGTCAAGATCAAAGAGTTGGTATGAATCTCCTTTACCATCCTCTCTCGACTTGGCTAATGATTCGCAACACCTATAACACCCCCGTTGCAACAAAAATTAACTGCACATTATGTTTTGTTACCTTGATTTGTATTTACTATTTTTATTTTGTTATAGCCTAGTTTTAGCCTTAACAAAAAATAAAACGTTACTCCCAAAAAATCAACATATTGAATGTACAACAAATCATCTTTGGCTCATCTTTATTTTATTTTTTTAAATGGTGGTCGTATTAGCCATACTCTCTCGCCGCTCGCATCCCCTACAAAAACGTCACAATAAAACAAAAAAACAAAACGAAAAAGAAAACAAACGAAGACAAAGTGAGAGCCCATGAGATGAGCAGATCCAGCGTTATTCTGAGGATGATTTGACTGTCTTTGTTTTTGTATTTCGATCTTTGACAGCTCTGAGTGCAAAAATCCCGTTGAAGATACTTTTGTTGGGCATCATTTGGAGTATCCCAACTTGCTGGTCATTTCCGGTCTGAAGATGGCACAAAGTGGCCCCAAAAGCCTGATTTTCGAATGAAGGAATACCAAAGGAAGAGTCAGGTACAAGTTGTGTCTCTCTAGCACGCTTAGTTCAGGAGTTATTGTCAAACATACTGCAGAATAATATTTCAAACTACTTCTTGCTGGAATTGAACCGGGTCCGAAGGGGGCCTGACTGTTTTGGGGGTCAGTGTGACCCGAAATATTGTTCAAAATTACCCATAAATGGGTCGACTTAACTGACGCAGAATCCGAGCTAGAATCCAATTTTTATTTAACAGTTTCCGAGTCGGCCAAGAAATGGATCAGGCTCCCTGGGGTTGGGGGGGGGGGTCAAATATGCCAGGAGTTTTCAGAGTAGTGTGAGGTTATGTGCAATGGGAACGTTTGCTGTCGGGGGCTCGTGTACCAAGTGTGTGTGGTCTCAGCAATTTAAGGTAGGGTACATTTGCAATACTCTTTTGTACATTTGTAATATTCGAAAACCACTGGTAATACAGGTCTTTTCTAGTTTACTAAGTGCAATAATATTAACAATACCAATATTGGTAAATTGCTAAATTTGTTATAGCGTTACAAAACGTGTTTACACTATTTGAACACAAAGGCTATTAAGATTACTTTAAACTGTATGCACTTTAAATAGCCTACCTTGTTTAAATTCAACTTGAGTGGGATTTCTTATTTATAGGTAATTTAAATTATTTAAACACAGTTTACAATAGACCTTATTATGAATAGTTTTCACTTTAATATCTTAGTGGCCAATTTTATTATGTGGACGTTTTGTAATGACTGAGATATTCAAATATGCAAATTAGTTTCTAATAGCGCCCTCAATTATCCTTGATTTTTAAACAGTTAACACAAATAAAACAAGAATTTTGCAACAATTACAATTATTTTTAGAAAAGGGATACAAGCTCTAAGTTGTGATTATTTCCTTCGGTATTTATTAATTTGTAATTTACGGGACAACACGGCTTTTCGGGGGTAAAGTTTGATAGCTATGTAGGACTGCAAAAGTTACCGTTAATTTAGGACATATGAATTTCATGTATACCGCTGCGTTTTCTTTCTAGAATTAACACTAAAAATAAAAAAAACTATGACATTTTAAAATCAACGGCAATAGAATAAAAATGAAAATGTCCCAAGAATAGAAAGAATGACAGGAATGCTACTTTGAAAACATCGTAGAGTTTCTGTCAATGGATTACGGTTTGTGATGATTCTTGGGGGGAAATGGAATGGGGTCAGTGATTTTTGATGGGGGGGGGGGTGGTGGAATCGGGTTGGTGGTCTTCTTTAGAGGTACTGTTTACATTACTTATTAAGTGAGGTTGAAAAGCTAGTCGCTTTACATGAAACTGCACAGTAGTGGTAATAACATCAAACTACAGGCCTACACAAATTGGCTGCAAAGTTAAAGGAGCGCATTGTTGCAGAATTTATGATAACGAGGTGAAATCTGGACTATTCCATTTTACGAGGTAAAAACCGAGGACAAAATGGAGTAGCCGGTAACTGTTTTCTGCGACAAGTAACGAAATGCATTCAATGTTTTATTTCTTCTAATTCCGAAATGCCAATTTTCCGACAAGTTCCGAAGACCCCCTCGTGATTTAAATGCTATGATGAGGGTTGGGGTTAGGGGTAGGGGTAGGGTTAGCATAAGGGTTGAGCCGTAAGGGTTGAGTGTAGGGGTGGACAAGTTTCTGTGCCTATTTTTATTTTATTTTAAGGGATCTGTGTGTGAAAAGTACTGGTATATAAAACAAACGTTGAATGCGTTTTGTTCGTACATTGGTCTCAGATTATAACCAATCGATGAAATCTGGCTTTTCCGATTCACTCAGCTTTGCCTCGTGAAAAGAAACGTCCAGATTTCACCTCGTGTTTATACTTAAGACCAATGCACTCAATTGCATCCAATATTCGTATATAATCCTAAATTTAGTCATCTCTGCTTAAATGGTTTATATAAGAACAAGAAGGACAAGAACATGATTGCATCAAAAGTTTCTGGTAGCTGTAAGTATTGTAAATTGATATAGAAAGCTTAAAATCCAAGTTGTGTTTGGATGTTTTATTTGCTTGTATCGTGGATTTGCCTGATATGTATAATGTTTTATTTTTCGTCTTTGACAACAATGAAATACATTTATAAGCATTTCGTAATGTTAAAATCCTCAAATGGAAAGCAAAACAAGACGTGGATGCCTAGTTAATATTACCTTTATACTATTCTGAGGCAAAATTATTACAGCCTTATACCTTTTTGTATTTTTAATCATTTTTTTTCACCATCAATAAAGTTTTCTACACACAAATATTATGGAGATATTGGTTTGAGTCCACTAAGTAACTTTGATGGTAATATTAATGAAAAGGGAACAGACTGTTCTTATTGCAGGAAGGAGTCTGAACCAATGTAGTCTGCTTGGAGCAGCATCCATGAAGACGCACGGTAGCACAGAACCCATTGGGGTGGGAGAGGGGGGGGGGGACTTTAAGAACCGAGGAAGGGGTGACGATGGCGGCGTTGAGAATGTTTAGACTGTGGGTAAACGCGGATGACTTGAAACAATTTAGGAATGTTGGAACAAAAATTGTATGGTTAGTCGTGAAGGAAAGGGTAATTTATAGGACACTCCATGATTTGGTACGGGGTGATTTTGATTGATGTTCAATGTTTGTTTGCTTGTTTTTTAGGTGTTTTTTTTACTGTGTGTAACTATGGTTTTAAAATGTAGTAATTATATTAAACGGAAGATGCAAGAACACTGCACTGTTCAGTTTTGGTGTAGTAAGGCTGGCTGGTAATAAAACTATTCGGTTATTATGCAGTATTAGTTCAGTAATAAGAGACACTCCGTGATTAGGCTGTTGGGTGTTGATAATAAATGTTTTTCCTTCTTTTCTTGTTTGAGGAAAGTTGGAAACAAAAGTATGATTTTAGTGAAGGAAAAATTAATAAGGGTGAGTGATTGATTCGTGTATGGGTGTGTTTCGGTTGGGTTGTGGTTAAGGTTATGGTTAATTTGGAAATACAACCCTGCGTTTACAAACAGCTTCATTCATGACAAAATACTTATGACAGTAACTCCGTGATTCAGATGTTGTGTTTTCAGTTAATGTTAACGTTAGGTTTTTTAAAGGTTTTTTCAGGAAGGTTGGAAATAAATTATTCAGTTACAAACAGCAGTTTTAAAGGAAAGAGTAATGTCACAGTAACTTCTTGATTAGGTTGTGTGTATGTGTTGGGGGTGGGGGCATTCGGCAATGAAACTCTGCCGTTGCAGGTATTATTCATGATGTAAAGATTACTATGCACAAGAAATTTCATACCACGGGGTGTTTTATGTTGTTCAATCTTCTTTTTAAGATTGTTGGTAAAATAAAACTACGGTTACATGCTCTTTCTTTCTGTTTTTTTTTGAGGACATTTGGTAACAAAATTATGCTGTAGTACGAGCAGTAGTCACGAATGAAAGAAAAGTGTAAGTGAAACTCGTGCGTGGGATGTGGGGTGTTTTCAATAGGTGTTAAAATGGGGTTTTAAGTTTACAACAAAATATGAAACTGCATTTTACTAGTAGTATTTAGGAAGGAAAGAGCAATGTACGAGTATTACTATATGGTTCGGAATGCTTGCACGCTTGTGTCTTAATGTTTAATGTTTTTTTCTAAGATTATTGATAATAAAAGTAGTCATATGAAGTAGTGAGTAGCAATAAAAGACCGAATGATTCGGGATGTGTGCAATTTTGTTTATTGATGTTCGTTATTTCTTTGTAAGATTGGTGTAATGATAAAACAGTTTTTTTCTGGACGGTTGGGATACAACTTTGTGGTTAAAAACAGCAGTCCAAGAGGAACGAGTATGCAAAAGAAACTCCATGATAGGGATTAGGGTGTTTTGGGGAGGGTTAATTGGGGTAAGGGTAAGGGTGAAGTTTAGAAATAAAACTCTTATATGGATTAGGGTGTTTTGGGGTTGGTTTTGGGGGGTAAGGGTTGGGGGTAGAAATAAACTCTGCAGCTCAAAGGAAAGAGTAATGTAAAAGAAACTCTACGATAGGGATTAGGGTGTTTTAGGTCGGCTGTTTGGGGTTAGGGTAAGGGTGAAGGTTAGAAAGAAAACTCTGATAGGGATTACGGTGTTTTGGGGTGGGTTATTTGGGGTAAGGGTTAGGGTTAGAAATAAAACTCTGCAGTTCAAAGAAAAGATTAATGTAAAAAAAACTTTATGTTAGGGATTAGGGTTTTTGGGGTCGGTTGTTTGGGGTTAGGGTAAGGATGAAGTATAGAAAAAAACTCTGATAGGGATTAGAGTGTTTTGGGGTGGGTTATTTGGGGTTAGGGTTAGGGTTAGAAATAAAACTCTGCAGTTCAGAGGAAAGAGTAATGTAAAAGAAACTCTACGATAAGGATTAGGGTGTTTTAGGCCGGCTGTTTGGGGTTAGGGTAAGGGTTAAGGTTAGAAATAAAACTCTGATAGGGATTACGGTGTTTTGGGGTGGGTTATTTGGGGTAAGGGTTAGGGTTAGAAATAAAACTCTGCAGTTCAGAGGAAAGAGTAATGTAAAATAAACTCTATGATATAGATTAGGGTGTTTTTGAGTCGGTTGTTTAGGGTTAGGGTTAGGGTGAAGGTTAGAATTTAAACTCTGCAATTAAGAGGCAAGGAGTAATGTATAAGACACTTTTTAGATAGGGGTCGGGGTATTTTGGGGTGGGTTGGTTTTGGTTAGGGTTATAGGGTTAGGGTTTTTCACGGGACGGTTGAAAATAAAACTCTGCAGTTACACACAGCATTCCAGGAGGAAATATTAATGACTGTAAAAGAAACTCCATAATAGGGAATAGGGTGTTTTCTGTTGGGTTAGGGTTAGGGTTAGGGTTAGGGTAAGGGTAAGAGTTAGGTTTTTTCATGACGGTTAGAAAGACAAGTAGGGTTACATGCTGTATCCATGCATGAATGGGTAATAACAAAAGACTCAATGATTCGGGTGAGTGGTTTTTTTTCTTTTCTTTTTTTAAAGTGTATTTGTATAATAAACACAGGAGTTACACACAATAGTCGTGAAGAAGAGGTGCTGCTGGGTTGTGGGATAAATCTTCGGGTACGGAAAGCTAGGAATTTTCGAGTGTGTGTATTTCCTTGTTAGAAGTTTGTTTCTTTGGCGGGTGGTTATAAAACTCCATGTTTAATTTTTTCATATTCGTGGAGTGAAAGGGTATTTTAAACGCCTCAAAAGCCCCTGTTGGAATACTGGTGGATACGGCCTAGTGTAGAAATTTGTGGATTTTGTGGAGGGGGTAACAGGGTAAGGTAATTTATTCCTCAAAAAAGTACTTGAGTGGACTATTATAATCCTTATCAACTAAAACTTATGATTGGATATAAAATTTCCACCAAAAATTTAAACCACCCCCTTAAATTTGGAGTTTAAAACCTCAGTTTTGCCATAAAACTTTGACCAATCCGTGTGAGGGCGCTTAAAGTGTATGGACCCTGAAGTCATCATGGGGAAAATGCATAGAAAATACACTTATCTGTGTGTAAATGGTGACAAGGAGCCAGTCTATTTACAAACGAAGAGGGGCTTTTTGTTTTTGGGTCAGCGGAAACCTAAAATTTTCAATTTCTTCATGATTTCGTAGACGAGTGATATTTTAAACCAATACAATGAATACATAATCAGGTAAGGACCACGTTGGTGATTTCAAAATTAGTAAATTTGAACCCTTTGAATATCAACCCACGAATGTACAGGCTGAGACTACAGCACTCCCACCACTAGCCCATGGCTGTCCCACCACGTGCACGTGCACATATACATTCCACCGGTGCATTGCACGGTGCCCACTTAGTGTTCTGTTGCTTGTTGGTCAAACACAATGCATACAAAGCATGCACCTCCATGTTTTACTCACACAAGTTGAGGGCACTTTGATTTTTTTGCACAGCACCCAAACAAATTTGTTATCAATAGTGATTTGGTCAGAAATTAAATTAAATGGAGACAATTTTAATACCATGATCCATTTAATAACTTATTTTTTTCGGGGTGGAGATTTAGAGGAAAACTGTCTTACACATGAAACAAATCAATAAGCATTGGTTTGGTTTTCAATATTTTATTCCAATAAATTCCAATATGTCATAAGAAAACATACACTACTTGAACAAAGACATAACAATAGGTTTGCCCCCATTTGAGGGTAAATTCAATGGATCCCCTAAACACAAAGTACAGAAATGATAATCAACAAAATAACAATTCAAATAGATACAAATAATTGAATGAATAAGTCTCAATGTGATCAATCACTGATTACATTACATTCATACTGATATTAATCCAAAGATGAAACAATATTATCTTCAAATTTCTACAAACTTTTTCACAGATAGTGTATTTAGTGGGGTTTTTTGTCCCGGCAAAAGTGAGATTGCGACCCAAAAAAGAGAGACCATCCTTCATTTAGACATGGTTGGAAAGTTACACAGAATTAAAAGTGCAAACATAGTTTAAAATAAGAATTTAAGAAATAAAAACAATCTTAAATTTGTCATACATGTAAGAAAAACTCAACAATAGTAGCATAAATATTAATAATGCTGACAAAAACCTTTAGTTTGTCATACATGAAAGGTTGTCACTAAAATACTTAGGGGTTTTCCCGTGTAAGGAACCAGTGCAGACAATAGATCTGCATTACAATGGTTACAAAACAACAAACTGATGGTTGAATGCATTCCATTACACTTAAATCATTACAGACTAAAAAACTACCATAAAGTTAATCAGATGAAAAAAATAATTAAAATAAAACAACAATCAAATAAATAAGTAAACTGGAGCAGTGTGTTTGTGCGAACTAAGGTAACACTGCACCTTTAAGGTGACATCACGTGACATTTGATGACGTCATTATAACAGGACCACAAATTTTGGTTGTAACACATCCTGGCAAGAACACATGCAATGGTTTCAGCTTGAATGTATATTAAAAATAAATAATAAATAAAGTAAATTAAAAATAAATATATAAATAAACCAGGGCAGTGTGTTTGTGCGAACTAATGTAAAACTGCACCTTTAAGGTAACATCACGTGACATTTGATGACGTCAATATAACAGGACCACAAATTTTGGTTGTAACACATCCTGGCAGGAACACATGCAATGGTTTCAGCTTGAATGTATAGATCTTGTAAAACTGCACCTTTAAGCTGTAACATAACTAAGAGGGGGGGGGGGGGGGACACAGGGAGACACGCGCCCCCCCCCAAATAATGTCAGTGACCCCCGGGTCCCCCCCCCCCCAATTGGAACTTACCATTACGTACATGTAGATCAAGATCCAGTTTTTGTAAAAGTGCAAGTGGAATCTATGATTGGTTGGCCAACAGTGCTACCCTAGAAAAAATGGTGCCACCTAAAAATTATGACATTAGTTACGCCACTGCCTGGTGATGTCACATTACACTTGATGATATCATTAGTAAGGGCCCTCACACTTTGGATGTTACACATTCCAATTTTTTAATACATGCAAAGTTTCAGTTTGATCCCCCCTTTTTTCCTGTAAATAGAAAAATCTTTGAAAAGTGCACATTTAAGATGATGTAACGTGATGTAGATGACGACATGATGCCAACATTGTAATATGAATGAGGTCTCATCAAGGTCGTAGCATGGTGTTATTGTGAAGTTGTAATTGTAACTTTGTTGTGAAATAATGAACCTGCTGTCACACCTTTGGACACTCTAAAAAGTGCCTGGTCAGAACTTGTCTGGACTCCGGGCCCCCATGGGGCCTGACTCAATTATGGGTCAGTATGACACGCTATCTGTGTCTAAGTTACCCCCAAACTGTGCCAAACTGATGCAGAATCTGATTCCAAACCCCATTTCTAATCAGTTTTTGTGTCATCCCAACCCAATAATAGGTCAGGCCTCCTGAGACCTGGATTCTGGGCCAACTCCGACCTCAGAATTCTTAGAATGGAGGCTCTCATTTTTAACTGCAAAATAAAGAATAACTTAAATCTCATGACTAGATGTTACATGAATGATCCACCATAATATTAAACAAATAGAAATAGAAATCACAAGTAGCCAGGATGATGTGGAAGTTTGCTTGGAAGCTGAGAGTTAATTGTTTTTGTAATATAAAGTCTCAAGTCTAACAGCATAGAATCTCCATGCAATTCAATGTCACTGTTTTTTCAAAGATCAAGCTGACTCATTGAACCCATAGCTTTCACTCTCATAGCTGCTGGCTGGGCCTTAGTTCTCACTACTTTCTGAATGGTCAAATAAATAGCTACATTGTTTTAGTAACTACATCATTATTAAGTACACATTCTAGGTGTAATGTACTCCTAGTCCCATTTTCATACAGCTCTTTAGCAGAATGTTCTCAACAACTTTTGTATAGCTCAGCAAACATAGCATGGATTTAGACAGATACAATATTCATTACATGGTGTTTGGGATGGTAAGAGGTTCCTGACAACTATGTTTGTTCTAAGCCAAATTGAAATCTAAAATAGCCAATAGTCTGAAAAAATGTTTAAATTATTATAAGACACATGTACATGTAGATCAATGCCCAACTTCATGGCTCTGCTTACTGGAAGCGAAAAATCAGCACTCAATGTCAGAGATAAATTCATGCTAAATGTAAACAGAATTCTTTAGCCAAGAATTTGTGCTTGTGCATGTGCATACTTGGCACTACAAGTCTCCTGACACAAAGACTTGTAAACAGAAGTGCTATAAAATGGCAAAGGTTAGTCCAGATGGATCCTGAAAAGAAAACCAAGGCTTTCTTTACATTTGCAGTTTCATATGGCCAACAAAATGGCTTCTATATTTGAGAAAATTTTGTTTGATTCTCAAACAAAATAACTTTTATATTTGAGAAAATTCTGATTGATTTTCACCAGATTATTTGCCAAACAATTACAAAAAAATGTTTCTTGAAAACAAGAGAATATTAATGTAAGATGCCTCTTAAATGTGTCTGTTGTCAAATGCACTTAAATTCCCCACTTCTGTTCTGTCAGTATGACCCAGAAATGGGTCAAAACTAGGCAGAATCGGAGTAAAAAAACAACAAACCCCAAAACAGTTTCCAGGTCAGCATGACCCAGAAAAGGCTCCAAATCTGTCCCAGGAGTTTGTAGAGAGCATGCTGCCAAAATGTTTCCTGACTGCAATAGCAATCATAAATACTCATTCTAATTATCTCTGAAATGCACCAATCTGTTCTGCCTGCCAGCCTCGTTTTGATTACGTTGATTTGAACGAGAGATGAACAAGATGGCTGCTCCATGATACAAGTCTACTGGCCTGGCCAGCTAGTTCATTACTTCCCAAAGCCTCAGTACATACGTTGTAAACCACTCCTCACATAGATTGTTCATATCCATAGTTGACATCATATTGTGGAGAATATTAGTTGTGCTTGGTTAGGCTTCTGTCTCTGAAGATGGCTGTAAATGAAAGGAGAGGCAATAAACATCGTTAGTGATGAACAAATAGTAGAAAACCATAGTGCACTGTAAATGTAGTGGGTGCATTATTTTATATAGCAATGTGAAAGTTGTTTGAAATTGCGAAAGCATTTTCATGCAAAATATCCTTCCCGAATTTCGACTTTCTGTTAATTAATTGCTAATTTGAGAGTTTATGCATTCTGATTGGTCGATTACTGGTCACATGGGGAGTGTTAACATATGAAATAAAGACCAGCTCTTAATTAGCAATTAAATGACCCCTAAACAAGTATATTGATGTTTAAAAGTTCTGTATGCACTGTGCTTGTTGTGTGGGAACTATCAAGTTAGATGTTTTCTTTGTGCAAATTGTTTTTGTGTTTTTGGCAAGGACAGCTAGTGCAAGCTCATACCATGTTTATGCATGAATGCGCAAACAATGTTTTGATTTTAGGTAGCTGGTGAGCACATGAAAACAACATAATGCAAAGCATAAAACTGAACACCAACCAAAGTATTTAGATTTAAAGCGAGTTTAACAGTCAGGGCTCAAATTTTACACTGGTCTGCAGGCCCGAGGCCAGTGGTTTTAGTGTTGGGCCAGTAAACCTCTGACTGGACAAGTCCGACAGTCTTGTGTTTGTCAAGTCCTGCAGTCTAGTGTTGTTCAATTGAATATCAATACGTGTACCTCACTGAGTAAGATCCTGAACAGAAACAACTTATGTTCAAATGTTGACTTTGAGTCTGAGAAATGTATTTCATTTCTATTGAGTATCAAAGTATACTTGGAATCTGATTCCTGAGTCGCTTGGGTCGAGCGCAAGTTCCAAGTCACTTGGTTCGAGTCTGAGTCTGAGTTCCAAGTTACTTGGTTCAAGTCCATGTCCTGAGTCACTTGGGTGTAGCCACTTGGTTTGAATCCGATTGTTGAGTCACTTGGGTCGAGTCTTGAGTCCCAGTTCCTAGCCACTTGGTTTGAGTCTGAGTACCAAGTTACTTGGATCGAGTCAGAGTCTGAGTCCCCAGTCAATTGGGTCCCGAGTCAATTGAGTCACTTGGGTCTAGCCACTTGGTTTGAATCCGATTGTCGAGTCACTTGGGTCGAGTCTTGAGTCCCAGTTCCTAGCCACTTGGTTTGAGTCCGTGTACCAAGTTACTTGGATCGAGTCTGAGTCTAAGTCACAAGTTACTTGGTTCGAGTCAATGTCCTGAGTCACTTGGGTCTAGCCACTTAGCTCAAATCTTATTGTCGAGTCACTTGGGTCGAGTCTTGAGTCCCAGTTCCTAGCCACTTGGTTTGAGTCTGAGTATCAAGTTACTTGGATCGAGTCAGAGTCTGAGTCCGAGTCAATTGGGTAGAGTCCAAGTCCAAGTCATGAGTCACTTGTTTAAATCACTAAATAGTAAGAACACTTTAACCATTTCATTTAGATGACTGGAATGCAAACCAAATGTTGTAAAATAGGAATTGAAAATGACAAACTTTGCTACAACACATTTAGTCTAACCTAAGTTCTGTAATATGCAATTAAAATTTTAGGCTCAGTTCTGGTTGTTGCTTTACCAATACCCCTTGCCCCCACTCCAGAATGTCTTTCTGTGACTAATTGCCTAAGCTTTAACTTTAGAGCACATCTATCTCCCCCCTCCCAGGGATTGTGAGTGACTAAAAGAGGGACCTATTTCCTGAGAATGCAGGCCAAAGGTAATAGGTCCCTCACTTCTGGAGACTCAAGGGCCCAAGAAATGTCAACAATTAATTCATTACCAATTAAATCATAAGCATTTCAACACTTCAAGGAATGTTTTAGTTTCCCCAGTTGTTGTTTTTTAATTGTTGTTCACTGTTCACATCATGAGGGGGCGCTGTATCAAGTCAAAAAGTTTAAGTGTATTGCCTCGTTCGGGAACTATTTCCTGCAAGTTATGTGTACCCACATCTAGTTCAAGGAGGGGCAAATCTCATGCACCAACCCAACGTGACTATGTTTCAGCAAACCAGACCACATAACTAGCAAGAGGTGGTTATAAAACATTTTTTTGTTTGGGGCATGACCATTTTAACTGTTTTATACAGTTAGTTTTTCGAAAAAGTGAAGAATACATGTTTTTTATTAAGTTATAGGGTTTTGTCTTCGTTAGTAATTCTTTGTGCATAATAGAATCAAGCTACCAATTGCCTTTTAAACTTTGACTACAAACTTGCAACAAATATTTATTTCACCAACATTTACATGATGACATTAAACATTTTATATGGGGTCCTGATTGAACATTTCTATTATTTCTTGTTAAAGTTTTAACCCCTATATACAGGCTTGAAACACAAAATCCAAGATGGTTGCCAGGTATGGCGGCCATGTTGAGTTCCCACAATGCATTGACCATCATCACATGACACGTCACCACTAAATTGGCCATAAATTTGGTCAGTTGTAAACAAAATTAGTTTTGTTTTCTCCATCAGTAACACATTCCATTGCAATTAGTGTGAAGTAAAATTTACTAGTTTGTCCATTTCTGAAACTGCTGTCAGAATTAGTTTTGCTTTGTTTTTTTGCTGCATTTATTTTTGGCATTAGTTCTTATAATTTATCATTCTGAGAATTTCAGATAGTTTTGTCTGGATTTATTAATTTGTCAATAAAAGGTAATTTTAACCAGCTCATTACTCAATGCTTTTTAGATTTTACACTCATTAAAAACATTTATCTCAATAACAAAAATCTTATAAAATAGTCAATAGTAATTGATTCAAATTGAAAACCATTGTTGCCTGTTTCTCTAAATGGCTTTTGTTATGTTCAGGGGGTGGGGGAGATTAGATAGCCAAGCCAGAGCATTGCTGCAATGGTACAAATTTGGGTTTTTTGTTGGGCATGCTCATATGATCATTTAACCCACAATTGGCTAATAACAGTAGACTGTTTGAAATCCTGTAAAATAGGTACTTTTTATAACTATAAAGTGTTGTTGTTGATAATAGTTAATTTTTCAGATAGTTTAAAAACACCATATTTTTGCCATTTAAACTTCTGTCAGAATTTTGACACCGTTATGTGAAGTTTTAATTCGCAGCCTGTCAATGTTATTAGTAGCAAAAAACATTGCACAATTTTAAGGTTCATGTTGTTTTATATACTAGTAACAGGCATTATTATTGGTCCTTGGAAACAAGTGGGAAAATTCTCAAGTACATGGGCTGACCAAGGCCTACCTGTACATGTCGTATAGGCTTTCATATACTTTTTAGGGTACTTAATCAGAGTTTCTCAGAATTTTCCAAGGAAAAAACCCACTTTTTTAAAAGTAAAAATTGGAAATAAGACAGAAAGAGGAATATCAAACATGCAGTAACAAACTCCGTTGCAATAGGTGTTTTCAAAAAATCGTTTATTCAATTTGTTTGTCATCTATTTGTTTTTAATAGAGACTTACTTAACTGTCATTCTCTCTTTGAAATTAAGTTCCTTCAAAAACTTATCCTCAAATGTGATTTTGTTTGCCTTTTGTGGTAGCTCAGTTGACGCTAATTAGAAAAAACCCCATTTTAATTGCTGCCTGTTTCAACATTTTTCCCCTTCAAAAAGTTGGAAGGGTGGGCTAAGTTACCTCAGCAAGTTTGTTGTTGCAATTTAATATTTTTGATATTTGTTGTGTGTGGTGCAAGAAAACTTTAACCATCATTATTCCATTATCTGATTTTAACCCTTGCATTAAAAAGGGTCAACAATTCCTACCACACCATCTAAGGCATGTTAAAATAATTGATGCGCATTTCCTAAAATTTGTTACCTCTTTAAGTGACTTCTTTACATGCCCCGCTATTGCCTAGACTGATTTGAGCATTTACATTACCCAGTAATTTAATTTTCCCCTTTAATTAGCTAACTTAGTGGCAAGGAAACACCCCCTGACTTGACCCTGACGAGCGAAAAGGCCAATTATTTTTACCAAACCATCCAAAATCCTGTAAAAAAAAAAAAAAAACTCTAGGGTTGACCCCCCCCCCCCCCCCCCCCCCCCCCGAAACATAGACCGGTCCATTCTAGGATAACAATTAACTTGATCAGTTGAATTTTTTTTTTAATTGAACAAATAGAAACTAATTAATTTTGTTTTTACACCAGTAACAAATTCTGTGATTTAAAAACTTCTAGTTTGTCCATTGCTAAAACTTCTGTAAGAATTAGTTTTGCTTTGTTTTTAGCTGCTACTAAATGGCATTTATGGCATTTATTCTAAGAATTTAACATTCTTTGTCATTCAAAGAGTTGTTGGTAGTAATGACAAAAAAGTCATGATATATTAAATTGTCAATATAGGCTAATTTTTTTGCCAGCTCATTACTCAATGCTTTTAGATCTTACACTCATTAAAAACATTTATTGTCAGAAGAAAAATAGTCATTATTTATTCATTAGATGAAAATATCAATTGAAAACATAGTCATTGCTGCCATTTAAATTTTTTAAAAATTTATATTCTATTTTTTCGGAGGGGGGAGGGTGCGTGTACTTGGGTAGGACAACAAGTTTATTGCTTTTCCAATGAAATTATACTAAAAAATTAGAATATCCTACCAGCAGTAAACATTTGATTGTTAAAAGTGAGTTCAAAATAACATGTACTTATGTTTTTTTTTAGTGACCTATTAATTTAGTACTTATTAAGTATTTTTATTATTTTATTTTTATGTTTTAAAACTACTTGTTTGGGTGTTCAAAACCACCAGTTTGTGAATGTTTAAACCAGTTGAAACCATTTTTACATGAATTCAAAATGTTCACACTAAAAATACTTTTAGTTAATTTGGTGGTTGGGCGGGGGGGGGGGGGGGGGTTCCAAGAAAGTTGTTGGAATGGCACAAAGTTGGGTTTCTGTGTTGGCCTGATCGTTTTTTTACCATAATTTCAATGGCTTAAAAAAAAAGAAAAAAATGAATTTATTTTAATTGCCTCATTAATTTTATTTAATTAAGATAGACTTGTTTTGTTTTATTGCTTGTTGTTTGTTTGTTTGCTTTTTATGGAGCATTTAATAAGTTGTAGGTCAAGATACACCGAAATACTCATGCAAAGAGTATAAAAAAGTGAAAATTAGTACAACTTTTATAATTGAATTACTAAATTAGTAATTAATACAAATAATCAGTATTCTACTTTCTCAAACAAATTGAGGCTTGCAAAATAAATATTCCACTAAAGATTAAATAATAATTTTCAACAAATTATACAAAGTATTTACCCTGAATAACTGGGTTGTTGTTGAGTTCAGCCGACTCACTTCCAGTCATAACAAATTAACATAAACCATGTGCTCCTTCCACCACTGCATCACTGCAGTGTGTGGTATTGTTTACTTAAATAGGTACCCCGACTCACTAAGTATGTCATAGCATGCACAGCTTAAGATTGGAACCATGTTGTTATGCTCTATTAAATATGTTTTTATATTAAATTATGACAGTTTTGTTTTAAATTGTTATACCATATTGTTACCTTAAATTATTCAAAAGGATCTTGTTTGGGGGTTTTAGGAATTTAAATTATTTTGAGCTTTTTCAGTTTTTAAAATGGACATTTGAAAATAGCGCCACCTATTGATCATGGTTTCCTTAATTTAATTGTGCATGCAGCATATGGGATTTTTTGTACACGCTGTTTGGGAAACTTAATTTTGTTATTTGGAGATTGTAATATAATTCGGAAATACCCTGAAGTTTCTTATGAGGAACGGTCATTTTGTGGATTCAAAATTCAGGTAAAAATGCACTTTCTGGCTTATAGATTAAGGTCAATATTCTGCCTACATAATGTACAAATGATTAAATGCAATTTTGTATGACATCCTCCATAAACATATATGTGTTCATTTTCCTTATTCTAACTGGTGTACACTGTCCTGTTCCATTATCAAGATAATCATATTTTCAGTTTAAAAGACGACGGTTGGTATCAGGGGACAAGGAAGCCCCAGCTACATCCAAAGCCTAATCAAAGTTCGGTACTTTTAGTAAAGCGAATTTTGTTAAAGTGACAATGTTCTTTTTGCATAGATTGTCATTAAACCGCGTTGGCCCTATTTTAACGTCAGTTCACCATTGGATATGTGCCCCTATAAATATGCAAACTGCAATATCTTTAAAAGTGCAGAAATAACAAATAAAATGTATTTGCAGCATGCTTTTACTATCCAGGCTTTTGTTTCATTGCAAAAATTTAATGAAAAGGAGATACGTGAACTTGAAATAAATAAACAACACAAGACCATGAAGCCTTGGTACCGATGTAATTACCAAAACTTATGATATCAATTAATTAATTGCCATACAAAGAAATGTGATAAAAAATGCAACAATGAAATGATTCAAGAACAGATCAATAACGTGGTTAAGAATTGAACATGAATTGGGCCAAAAACATTGTTATTGGTTAATACAACAAATACAAGAACAGTCAAAAACGTGATTATTAGGTGTAAAAAACTGGAGTCAAATATTGGTCAACAACGTGAATATTGGTAATGTGAAAAATGACATTTTTGTGTCAATAGCGTGAATACTAAGTTTGCATCACTTGATTCAAAACTTTTCAATAACCTGATTATTAAATGTGCAGAACACGCCATTGACGGGGCAGATAGTGTCATTATGTGATTACGTAATCACATACAAAATCTTTTGATTTTGTATGTGATTATGCAATGAAAACGCATTACTGTCTATCGTTAGAATATCCTATTAGTGTTGAACGTGATTAGTACTTAATGGGTTTGACATTATTTTAGCTTTGTTTTAAAGCCAACATTGGGTGTGAAAAATGGGATTTACTAACAAGTCAGTAACATAAGCATCAGTTTATAACCACCAGATTGAAGAAGTGTTACGAAGGTTACGAAGTGTGTTAGCGTAAATGTTGATTCCAACAGCACGGAAAACGCACTAACGCAAATGGTTAATGCCTTAACGAAATTTGTTAACATGACTATGCGATAAAAATGCAATAACCCTTATATAGCTCGATTATCCCATATGAAGAATGTGATTGAAACCAACTCAGTTTACATCTACAAACAGTGTGTGATTATAAAGATCATGAACGGTACACAAAATGCACAGCATGTGCATGTGTGTGTAGGCCGTGACCAGCCCACAGCACCAAGAGGTCACAAGAGTCATAAATATTCATTAACTTTCTTATTTCCATTATAAACAAAAGCGCATACATCTAAAGCTCCCAATGTTAAAAGTTGTAACTTTTTTATTGATGTTTGAAAGAAAATAAAAAAATCCTATCATCTAAACACCGGCCATGCATCTTCAAAAGTATTCCAGCCCTGTGGTCCATCAGCTAAAAATTAACTGGCTTTGCCAAAAATACACCTAGTTTCTGTAAGAAACATCCCGTTAACCAACAAGGTATGTATTTGAATCTGAGGTAGGATTGAAGTGTGTCTACAGAGATAACTAATTCTTTGATTTTGAAACTTTCTTTCTTTTAGATTGATTTGTCTACATTCCCCATGACGTTTTGCAACATAAGATGTCGCCACCAGCAGCACACAATATACAACACCAAGTTAAAGATGTAGAGGCACCACAGAAACACAACACACTTGGACATGTACTGACTATATGAACTGATGGAAACCATGGATGACTACACTGAGTAGTTGATTGTAACAACGGCCAGAATGAACTGATCACAACACAAACCCAGGAGGTAACCAAGGTACGTGCATTTTAAACTCTTATTGAACTCATGTCCATCTCAGAGAGAGGTTTGCTGCATTTAATCTCAGAGCAACGAATCAAGAGAACTTCACAACCTTTGTTAAGTGTTTTCCCAGATAACATTCATACATTGGGCCAACATTGGCTTTTGGTTGGCAATGTTGGCGTTGGTATTGTATAAGCCTGTGACCCTACGTTTAATTTACTATCCGTTTAAACAAAACTTTTCGAAACGGTTAACCGTTTAAAAGTTTGTCAGCGGCAAGTCAATGTTCTAAAATACACGAACACCAAAGACAATCCTCCATGGTACAAGGAAGTCCCAATGTTTTGACTATTAACGTCCGCCCTCCCAAAGTTTAAGGCCGCCCTGCCAAAGAATTGGCCACCCCGCTAAAATAATTGGACGCCCTGCCAAAAAAATGACAAACCACGGAACGAAAGCAACTTCGATGGCAGCGCCGAACACTGGTATAAGCTTCCTTTACACACAAACTATTTTTCGCCTGCAAGGTTCCTTGCTCTATGGTCAGTCCTAGTCAAAGTCCGATCGCGGTCGTAACCAATAACTGTTTCGGTTGATCTTGCCATTGAAACAGTTATTGGTTACGACCCCGAAAACGTACCCCAACCAGTATTCTGTGTACGACGAACTGGACGAACTTACTTGCAATGGAGAGCGTTTCTTCAACATCCAAGGATCAGTACAAAAAAACATCGCAAGGAAAAACACCCAGAAGGTGGTCCAACAAAAAGTAAAAAGTAGAAAAACCCACGGTAAATTGTGCATCGGTCCGGGCCCCACAACGTATGGTCTACAACAGCAGGGTACAAAGTCAAAGCTAACCAACATTCCGCACGCTGTGATTGGCCGTTTATGGCCTTATGGCCTGTAATTACCATAAATTATTCATAAGAGAGCTTGGCTAGTCTCCAACACGGTACACGCTCGTGGGCCGAGTAAAGAATTGCCGCACAGTGTGCCGCACACCTGCAGATTGGTACAATGTATATACAGCCTTGGATTAAGGCTATTCAAACAACAACTTTTGCCGATAGAGGGCGATGTGTGGCAAAGGTACTGGAATTTTCTCAATTTGCATTGTCGACCGGTCGTTGAATCTTGATGATTTTATTGCAAACGAAGTTCTAAACAACCGATCCTTAAATCACGAATCCATGAAAATGGTTGTTGATGGAAAAAGTATTATTTAGGGGAAAAAATTAGGGGATAACATCATCCAAATATGATTTTTTTTTTTTATGTTTCTTAATAACGCATAGCCAGCTTTCTACAAATAATAAAACCCCACACTGTGCGGCATATTCTGTGTGTATGTTTTCGGCGCAACGCACAAAGCAAAATGTATTTAACAAATTGTAGGTTTGAATTAGTTGTAGCTTAGGTTCGCTGATCACACGTGCCCACAGTGGAGCCGACCAAAAGTTTGTCGGCAAATTATTGAACCACAAACAAGTTACTATCAGCCTTCTGACAGACTGTACTTGCCAGAGATAAAAAGTATCGGGCCATTCAACAGTAGTTGTCGGGCAATTTCAATTAAACTAAATTGTTTCAAGCAGAAAAATACAGCGATAAGGCAACGAAAACGAATGGCTTATTTTTTCATTTTTCGTTTCGTTTAAACGGTTAGTAATTTACTAAACGCATAGAGATTTTGTAAACGTTTAAACGTTTAAACGTTTAACCGTCACAGGCTTAGTTTTGTATTAGCTTTTTGCATTGGCCTCATGTTGCCATGAACAGTGTTGGCATTACGTTTGTTTCTGACATTGGGCCAAGGTCATCCGAATCACATTGTCTTTCTGTCAGCAATCAATAGAGCAACGTTAGATTTGCGAGAAAAAAAAACACAACATTTGGCAATGTGTTGGGGTATTGATTTTTGACCAATATTGGCTGTAGTTCGACAATATAATAATGGTTTTACGTTGACAATCAATGTTGAGCCAACGTTGGTTATTAGTAGTAAAGCAGTATTGACATTGTGTTAGTTTGCAACGTACATGACGTAGGACCAATGCTGGCTCCAAGTTGGCATTGTCACATTGGTTTTATGTCGGCTATCATTGTTGAGCCAACATTGGCTATTATTGGGAAAGTATTATAAACATTGAGTTGGTTTCTGATGTAGGACCAATGTAATGTTGTTTCTAGGTCAGCATTAAGGGGCCGTTCACAATAATCAACATTTTCATGAGCCTACAAACCTCACGCTGGGGGGGGGGGGGAGGGGGTTAATGTCCGCCTAACGCTTTTTTTGTTTTTTAAATGTCGATCTGTTTTCTCGCCCGTAGCCACAGCCGATGCCGAGCGACCACTGGCCGAGCCGGTCACGCCCCACGCCAGGCCCTGCATCGCATCCCATGAACGTATTGTGTACAGCATGCGCGGCATTGTCCTACACACGTACATGTACATGAAAATGTACTGTTTGTACGTACATGAATAGTCCGTATCCACTGCGTGTTTTTAATGGCCGGCCACGCCCATGCACACACAATCAGACATACGTCCCACACGCACTAACAAGACTGCCTGGACAAGTTCATTTTATGTATAGGGTCAAAATTATCAAAATATTATAAATACACTGTAAACTAATCTGTTTTAAAGAGAACATTTGTAAAAAAAATTTTTTGCATTGTAAAAAGCTTCAAATAATTTTTGTCTCATGAGAAGAAAATTATTTAAGCATATGTACAAGGGATTTACGTGACTCCTGAAAAAATTGCTCTGTGATTTTCACTTTTTTCTTGACAACTTGACAACTTTAATACATTGTCTGAAACTACAGGTAAATTATAATACATACATCTTCAATCACACTGAAAGGGGTTCATGTCATGGCCAAAAACTTGATCTACAAAAGGTACAAAAACCCTTTAAATCACATGCAAGTGTCTATATATAGACTTGTGTAAAAAAACAACAACATTTTTTTCGTGCACTTTTAGGGGGGGGGGGGTAGTGGCATCTTGTAAAAGTGTACTCTTTGTACACTTGTGAAAATGTTGATAATTGTGAACAGCCCCCTGCCCCTAACACATTGGTGTCATGTCGGCACTCTATGTTGAGCCAATTTAGGTCATTTGAGGTAAAGTAATATCGGCAATGTGTTGGTATCCAACGTAGAACCAATGTTGGCTTTAGGTCGACATTAACACATTGGTGTCATGTCGGCATTCTATGTTGAGCCAGTTTAGGTCATTTGAGGTAAAGCAATATCAGCAATGTGTTGGTTTCCAACGTAGAACCAATGTTGGCTTAAGGTCGACATTCACACATTGGTTTCATGTCAGCACTCTATGTTAAGCAATCTTAGGTCATTTGAGGTAAAGTAATATCGGCAATGCGTTGGTTTCCAACGTAGAACCAATGTTGGCTTTAGGTCGACATTAACACATTGGTGTCATGTCAGCACTCTATGTTGAGCCAATAAGGTCGTTTGAGGTAAATTAATATCGGCATTGTGTTGGTTTCCAACGTAGAACCAATGTTGGCTCTAGGTGGGCATTAACACATTGGTGTCATGTCGGCATTCTATGTTGAGCCAATTTAGGTCATTTGAGGTAAAGCAATATCAGCAATGTATTGGTTTCCAACGTAGAACCAATGTTGGCTCTAGGTCGGCATTAACACATTGGTGTCATGTCAGCACTCTATGTTGAGCCAATTTAGGTCATTTGAGGTGATTTTTCGTGGATTTTAGATGGAAAACGTTGACGTTGTGTTGATATGTTGCAGCAATCATATTATGTTGGCTTTAGGTCAGTTTTGATGTTATGTCGTCAAGTCTGCAAATGATGTTAAGGCAAAATGTTATGTTCAAAAACTGGCTTTGTGTTGATATTTGATATTGGCTCATGGTCGGCAGCCATGTTGTACAAAACATTTATCATAATGGTTTTAAGCCAAAACACTTTTTTTTCTTCAGGATTTTTAGATAATGTCAACCATTTATAACAAAAACCATACAATGACAAAATGCGACAGGGGCTATGACCAAATTGGGTTAAGTCAGCAATGAAACTGTTTTGATGGCCCAATGCGGTACTATGTTATGATGCTATCTGGGTTACTACCAAAGTCTGATTTTATAATGACAATGAAGAACATGAAATTGTAGTTGGTTAACCACCAGACCACCAAGTGTGCCTAATGGTGACAAGAGGCTGCCGGTGCTGCAAACAGTTTTTAAAAACATGTATTGCATTGGGGCGGGGTAGAAGCACAAATATAGTACACGTCCGATCATCAAACTTTTTGTCGATTTTCTACTTATTGGATACTGTATAACTGTTTGTTGGCCTAAAATGCCGGATGACGTCACCATGAAGGCAGTTATTGTAAGTTTTGTATCTGTGAACAAAACCCATGGCGCTGAAAAGTGGAGTATTTAGTTGGTCAAAAACCACTAATTTTCAAAATAAGTTGAATTTTAGTTACCCACAATACACAAATCATTATTAAAGCACAAATATTTTCACTAAGAATTATTTCAGGACATTTAAACTAATCAAACAACATTGTATTCCCACAATAAGAAATGATTAAGTAGCAAATCGGACACCATGGCTAGCTTGCTGATTACGCCTTGATTGTGCAATCACGGCCAGGCATCGGATATTACCTTGATATTCGAACCCTAACCGGTAGAGCACCAGTTGCTTTGTGCACAGCCCATTCGATTAGTACATGAGCAACACATGTAATTCCTACATACGTTTAGGGTTTTTGTTAAAATGCATAAAATGGGAATAAGTTTTATACCATCGTGTTCCTTATGAAATTTATTATTATGAAAAAAACTTTTTTTTTTCTGTGACGTCATCAGGTGTCAAATTACAGTTATTCAAAGTTTATTCCTTTAAAAATTCATGTCTCCTGAACCACATGTCGTAAAGTTGTATTGTTTGTGTTGTTTTGTAGCTTACAACAATTGCAACAATTTTTTTTAAACATTGATCTCACTTTGACCTTTACTTCCGGTCCAAACAGGAAGCTCAAAACTTTAACAAATCATATCTTCTGAACAACTTGTCATAAAATTGTGAACGGTTTTGTTTTATTGTAGCTTACAACACTTTCAACATTTTAAGAAAAACAATGACCCCACTTTGACCTCTTCTTCTGGTCAAAACAGGAAGCTCAAAACTCTTTAAAAAAAAGCATATCTCCTGAACAAAATGCCATACAGTCGAATTGTTTTTGTTGTATTGTAGCTTACAACAATTGCAACATTTCATTTAAAAACATGGCCCCATTTGGATCTTTCCTTGCAGTCCAAATAGGAAGTTCAAATAAAAAACTAGACATTCAGTTTTTGTTTACTACAAAAACAAGGTGTTCAGATCGATGTCATCAAATTATAATTGAATGATGTTATATTGAGGAGTTATTATTTGTTGATTATTAAATTCATCTTCCGGTTTAAACCGGAAGTCAAGGTCAAAGGGCATATCATTTTGTGTATCGTTTCTTCACTTGTTATCTACCTTCCAAATGATGCAAAGATTGAAAAAAACCAAAGTGTGGTTCAGAAGTTAAGATTTTTTGAACCACAAAATTTCAACTTCCGGTTTGAACCGGAAGTTAAGGTCAAACGGGTCACATTTTGTGTAGTGCATGTTTATTTTATCAATACCGTTCAGACGACGTATGGATTGTGGAAATCCAATGTGTGGTTAAAGAGATATGAATTTTTCAAATATTACCAGACTATCCGTTATTAATTGGGTTTGCAATGTACATGTACAATGAAATAGCGAGCATAGCTACATGTATTTGCACATGTAGTACAGTCGACTCTCGTTAATATGAGGTCCGCCGGACTGGCCCGTTTTCCTCATATTATGTATAGAAACACGCATGGGACAGTTCGGGACCAGTGAAATACCTCGTATTAACCGGCGTCTCGTATCTTCCGAGCTAGTATTAACGAGAGTCGATTGTATATGTACATGTCAACTTAACTACATTGTACACGTGCATTGTACAGGTGCGTGACTGTGTACAGTGTCGGCATATGTTTGTGTTGGCCTACACTGTCGTGCGTTGTCATACGATGAAAGTCAACAGACACGTGCGCTTTGACGCCCGATTTTGACCAGATGTAAAGATTAAAATGCTATAATCTCTGTGTAAAAGTTTCGGCAGGATAACTCATCTATAACTTGATGCAAAATTCATGTTAAAATATTACGTAGTTTTTGAGATATAAATTTTTGAAATATTCACCTACCTGTTTGAACCGGAATTCAAGGTCAAATTGGGTCACAATGTGTGCAGCGTTTGTTGAACTTTTCACGACCTATCCGATGATGTGTAGATTGTAAAAATCCAACGTGCAGTTCAAATGTTGCCCCAGTCTTAATTTATCATATACCCAATTATGAACATCATAGCTTTCAATCCAATGTGTGATTCGGGAATTATGATTGTTTCAAGTATTGAATTTGATCATCAGGTTTGAACCGGAAGTCAAGGTCAAATTGGGTCGCATTCTGTGTGTCAATTCTTAAGTTGATAAATACTTTGCCAATAATGTAAAGATTGCAAAAAAAACCAAAGTGTGCTTTAGAAGATATGATTTTTGGAAACAGTAATTTTTAACTTCCGGTTTGAACCGGAAGTTGGTGTTAAATGAGGATACACCGTGTATCGTTTGTTAAGTCTTAGGAGCTCTGTCTGATGACGTTTACTTGATAAAAATACAATGAGTGGTTGAGGAGTTATTAATTTGTTAATTATTAAATTCATCTTCCGGTTTAAACCGGAAGTCAAGGTCAAAGGGCATACCATTTTGTGTATCGTTTCTTCACTTGTTATCTACAATGTGTACCTTCCAAATGATGCATAGATTCTAAATATCCAATGTGTGGTTCAGAAGTTATGATTTTTTAAACATTAAATTTCAACTTCCGGTTTGAACCGGAAGTTAAGGTTAAACTCGTTACAATTTGTGTAGTGCGTGTTTAATTTATCAATACCGTTTAGACGACCTATGGACTGTAACAATCAAGTGTGTGGTTAAGGAGGTATGAATTTTCCAAATATTACACGGACTACTATTATTTGGATGTGCAACATACAATGAAATAGCGAGCAACGCCAAATGTATTCCTATATGTAGCTTTACAGTTTTAGTACAGACATTTTAACTTACACCACACGCGCAATGTACATGTGGCTGTATGGACATGTAGCGAGACCTTAACTACACGTGCATCGTACACGTGCACGGTTGGTGCAGGTTTGACATACATTGTGTACATTGTATTACGTGTAGGCCTTCACTACCGTGTATTGTACAATGTGGTTCAACAGAAACATGTGCTTTGACGTCAAGTTTTAACCAAATGCAAAGGTTAAAATGTTATTATCACTGTGCAAAACATTCTGCAGGATAACTCATTTATAATCTGATGCAGAATGTACATACAAATATTACGTAGTTTTTGAGATATGAATATTCGAAATTTTCAACCAGATTTCAGGGTCAAATGGGATCATGTTGTATGTAGTGTTTGTTGAACTTTTAACGACCTATCCGATAATGTGTAGATTGTAAAAATCCAACGTGTGGTTTTTGAGTTATGATCTTTTACAAATACTAAACTTTGATTTAATGTAATTCAATACCCAATGACATCATCATGACATCACCAAGTTTGTGACATCTTGATACTGAGGTTAAAATGTCTGATGAGTTTCAACCGTCAATTCAATTTCAATCTTGAGTTATGCTGTACAAATTCACAAAACATGACTTTTTGAAGGAAAAATTTTGAAGATAAACTTCGACCCAGGGTAACGACCCGGAAGTAAAGGTCATACGATTTTGGCGTTAACTTTTCAAATGTTACTCCAGTCTTGATCTATCAGATGCCAAACTTTGAACATCATAGCTTATTAATTCAATCGAAAACAGCGAAAGAAATTGGTAATTTTTTTTTAATTTGAAAACCTTGTAATTCAACACCCAATTTTGTCATCATGGCATCATCAAGTTTGTGGTGTCCTCAATTTAAGGTTCAAATGTCTGATGAGTTTCAAGGTTCAAATCAACTTAAATTTTGAGTTGTGACAAAAGTTTGGGTTTTTTAACGAAAAAACACAAAGGCAGACTTTGACCTTCTGTTAAGACCGTAAGTAAAGGTCATACAATTTTTGCATTACTTTTCAAATGTTGCCCCTCTCTTGATGTATCAGATGCCCAATTATGAGTTGCATAGCTTTCAAATTCAGGAAGATACAGCAAATAGAAAATGGTAATTTTCAATTAAAAAAACCTTGTAATTCGACACCCACTGCTGTCATCATGATGTCATGACAAGTGTGTTGTTTTATATTAAAGTTAAATCTTGAGTTATGCTGTAGAGAAGAGTTCTCCGGAAGAAGATGGAGAAGAAAAACAAAACAAAAAACAAAACAAATGGTGTTCATGCACATATTGCACAAACACCTAAAAAAACAGAACAAAATCAATATGTGTTGGTGCAAAATTGCACGAGCATCTAAAAAACTTTTCCTGACTTACAAGTGGTTAAATCTTAATTTTTGTGCAGTATTGTAGCATAGAGCACATGTAAACATTTTATTTAAAAACATGACCGCACTTACTGGTAAGCTTTATGGTTTGGGATTTTTGCACAGTTAGAGTCAAATTTAGGGTCTGTGTTAGGTTTAGAGTTATTGTCTAATAGCCTAAATTTCTGGGTTCATTTCAGGGTCTGGATCACACAGTCATATCGTTAAAGAGTGTTAAAATAAATGGTGCAGGGCTGTTCAGCTACAGGTACATAAGCCTGGCCAAATTACATACTTTTCTTATTAGGTGTTTGCATAAACAGAAGTAACAGCAATGCATGTACTTGATTCTGTATGTAGAGTGTACAAGTAAAGGTTATTAAATCTTTGATCTTTTATTTGTCTTACTTCCAGATTGCTTTGTCCTCATTTCCCATGGGCAACATATAAGATCTACACAAGCTACCTGCAAGTTATGACAGCAAGTTGAATACATCACAGAAAGACAAGGCACTGCCAGGCACCAGACAGTCTTAACATCTGTTTGAACTGATCAAACCATGGAGGAATACATCAAGTACTACAATATAACGATGCCCAGAATGAGCTGCTCGCAACAAGAATCCATAGAGAAGGTGAAAACTGCACTTCAAACTTCTATGAACTCATGTACAAGTCAGAGAGAGGTTTGCAGCACTGTAAATCCACACTGCAAACAGTCAAGAAGGCACAATGGGGGGGGGGCCTACAGATAAATGTTTGTGTCACAACGGTTGAGAATCCCACACACTGGCTGAGTGCTTTACCACTGGAACCCAGAAAGTACGTGTTGCAACTCATGGTGCTCCTTCAACTCAAGAGAACATGTAGATGTTGCTACAACAGAGCCCCTAGCACTGCCCAATGCGTTCAACAATACCGTACATAGTAAAACTACCCTGTAATGCTAAACTGGAAATTCACAGTGACAGCAGTTCTGATCAGTAGATTTGGGATGTACATGAACAGGAATCATGACAAACTTAGTATAATACTCGCCACATGAACCTGATGGAGTGCAATTTACAACTCAAAGTTCTTGCATGAGAGATGACTGTGCCTTCATAGAGTTGTGTCTCATTATTTGAAACTAGCCCTAAACTGATTCTACTCACCACAGGAATAGGATAGCATTGCGCAGTGTTCTGCACTTTAACTTAGTTTGACATTCATCAAGAAGAGTACATAGATACAATGTGACAATCTAGCCCCATATTTGAACCAGTGCTCACCACAGGAACTAAAAGCAGGTTCAAACAGTGCCACTATGTAATCTGAAGAATAGGGTATGCTGAAACAATTGAAACCCCCCAAAACTTTGTTCACTACTCACCAAATACACCAACAGAGTACTGGAACTCATGCTTCACCTAAAAATCCAAGAGAATTAGATGTTGCAACAAAAGAGCTCCAAACAATGCCTGATGATTACAACAATATCCTTTAGAGTTCTACAACTTATGCTGATACTTTGTACTACATCAGCAGAAAGCCGTCTAAACTTATCCATACTCAATGCATGAACCCAGAGCATGTCACAAAGTATGCTGTACCAATACAAGGGATCAACTCACAGTGCTTGCATGACAGATTAGTGACATTTAGAGAGTTGTGTTCTAGTGCTAGAAAAGCTCCACACTACTACTCAGTGCTGTACCACTGGTATTAGTGAGAATTGAACCTGAACAGAAGAATGTGAAGATGCAGTGACAATCAAGTCTAAGCTTGATGCAGTGTTGACTACAATAGCAAGAGGAAAACCACACTGCCCTGTAAACTGAATTAGTTGCAGTAGTGAAGAATATGTTAGATGTTTGAACAACAGATAGCCAAGCAATGAGTTGGAACACATGGAAGTCATTATGAAACACTGTGTCTCTACAACTTTTGGAATGAAATCACAGACTTATTAGGGATGTGTTTTATTTTTGCCAATCCAGTCAACAAGGGAATGACTTTTTGACAGCTTTCAACACATTTTCAAACCTTTACTCAACTTTGAACTAGTTACCTGTTCAAACAGTGTGGAGTGTACATCTACATGTACATACGCCAAGTCTCCTCCCATATCTCTCTGCTTTCTGGTACATGAAGGTGTATATCTAGTACCAGAATCCCTCCCGACTGTTCCCAAGTGAGATTTGCCTGAAAACTTTCTTGGAGGACTCCAATTGTTCAGCTCTCAAAATGTCCAGAAACATCTTCAAACAGCCGTGAAGCAGTTTCATAACAGTGTGGAGTTTGCCACACATGTTTGCCTCTCATGGCCAACTACTGGATGTTTCATCATTGAGGTTTGCCTGAAAACTGTCATTGGATTCTGGACAGCTTACACAATTTACTCTGAATTGCTTTCATCTCCATCTACTGAAGTACAGACCTGCAGCCAACAAACTACGGGCATGGCGGGAACCTACACAACTGTATGATCTCAACTACTGTACAATGGATGTACCTGCAATACATTGACAACAGATTTCTGCAGCTTTCTCTCTACTGAGACCTGATGTGAGGATCATTTTAAAGGTGAGTTACTCTCTGATTAGACTGGACCAAACCCAATGTAATACCTTATTAATTTGTATGTGATTCTTGTCAAGTCTTGAATGAGAACATAATTGGTTCCAATAAGACTGGTTATCAGTGGTCCTTTGTTATCAAGTAAGATGAGCTTCATCAAAGAATTAATGTCTTTGGGTCTGCAGATGGCCGAGAGCCCAATCCGCATGCCACTACTCTGCCACATGATTTGGGCAGCAAGACATTCCGTACCCCTCTCTCCCTTTTTCTGTCTCCTGTATCAGTCACTGGGCCTCAAACTGAATTCATCTCTCATAGATCTGACTCCACCATGCAGTTGTGCTGATTTTTCACTTGTTCATATTGGCCTTGAGGATATCTTATAAACACTTTCTCGGGCTTTCTAGGTTATGATTTTCTTAGATGAGTTGAGAGAAAAACACTTGCATAGGGAGCCTGATTTAAACACTGTTTTAATCTTTTTACCATCCTTCATTAGACTTCGTTTGAGAGACAACAGTCTGCACAACATCTGCACAACCCTCTTATGAGGCTCACTGTCACAATGATGCAGTAACTTTCAGCACAAGAATGGTAAGTGGAAAACAGAATCAGCTCTTACTATACTCAAATAAAGGTGCAATAGAGTTTCTCAACTGTTTGGAGGATTCTTTCACTTCAACAAAAGTTAGGAAATAAACAAGTTCTTCTCTACACTTTGGTGGTGTGGTAAAATTAGTAAAACATATTTGTCCGGGATGGAGTCTTCCTAGAGAAGATCCATAAAGTGCTCTTTCCAGCAGGACACCCTTTATTAAGAAAGCTTTTTCTACATTCTTTGGTCTCAGAATGGTCAGTACATGAGTTCTTGGACTGTAGATAGCTCTGATTCCACTGAAGAAGTCATGTTTGGCATTAGTGTACACAAGAAGTTTAATCAACAGTTTATTGTTTTTCCACTACTGATCCATCTGAATTCCTGTGATTCAATTTGTATAAAATTCCTCAGTCCAAATATACCTACAGGTTTTCATTTTGACATCAAATACAAGTAGGAAGGCAGTCATCGTTCATTTCCTTGTTGCCCTAAATTTGTAGCTAAACAGTTGTCTTTTTTACCTTGAGGCTCTGAAGGGCATTTGGGAAGGGAGCAATTTGCCATGTGTTTTCATTACGAGTATGAACACATTTTTAGTTTGAAGTAAAAGTTAACCCATTAGTTTATATAGAAGAGTTGCCTGGACACAAAAGGAATGTTATCCATGATTAATGCAGACAAATAATGAAACAAGTGACATCTGTTTAGTTAGTTTGTGGATTCAGTTGGGAGTATTGCTATAAAGTCTTCCTCTGTTAAACATGACATATTCAAAGACAAAGTACAGAGTTGATATTTTTGTTAAGAATTACTTTCATTCTGAAAGCTCACTGATTGAGACATTAAAAATGTTCCCTAATTGCCAAAAACAAAACTGAAACAAATGAACAAAAGAATAAAAACAAAGGCAGGGATACAAGTTAAAATATAAGAATATTCAATAGGTTTTTATTTTACCTTCTCTTTACCTCAGATTATCGACATGGTGTTTTCTCTGCAACAGCCTCTTCAATGGATGCACCGAATCCTGGGCTTTGAATACAAACTCACCTACAGGAATACAGGTAGGAAAGGATTACATTGTCATTTGAATACTTTGAAACATTGAAGCAAATTCTGGCCTGCCTGATTGTGTCAGAAACATGACAGGCAATTGACTGAAATTATATTTCAATAACGAGGGGTTTATGATGCATGTTATTTTATTGGACCTTTTTTGACCAAGTACACTTGATCTCATTGTCACTGTGTGTATTTGTGTTAACCAGCATGAGAATGGAGTTGTACACTAAGAGTAACAATTGGCACACAGCTTTGTACCATTGCATGTCATCAAAATATGTCCCTATGTTTACAAAAAACTTTGACTGAATCTCACAAACAAACAAACAAACAAACACCCCATCACCCCAATAAACAAACAAACAAATAAACTAACTAAATGATTTTTAATGACAAATCTGAATTCTTAGCATAAATGTGAAACTATATTTTGTTAACAAAAAATACATGACCATTTTGTCATTGTCACCTGAATTATGTTGCACACATCTACAGACCCCAAAACACAAGCTGCATTCAACTAGGCTTCCCTGACCTTTGCAATCAGTCAACAAAGCAAACATGATTTGAAACAAAACAAACATTTTTAACATAAGAGCATTAACCACCCTCCCTCAATACATTCTTATTTATCTAGAGTGATAGTATTATGCAAACATGCTTCAATTTTTCATTGGTTCCCCATAAAATATATTCTGATCTTCCCAAAAGAAAAGGTCCCTTTCCTCACACAGAGTCACCTTTCACTTTCACTAAATAAATTTAAGACTTCAAGTAATAAACCACGAGGGAAATGACTGGATTTTGACTGGCACTCAAAACAAGATATTCACAAAATAGGGAGACTGTCAACATTTGGGCTAGATAGCTTAGTCTGTAGAGCTTCAGCACATTAATCTAGAGCTCAAAAGCCCAACTCTCACTTTAATAATTAATTTTTTGTTCAACCCAAACAAATTAGTTTAAGATTTGATGGAACTCTTTAGTCAATAATTGTTTCCACATTTTTTACGGATAATTAAAGGGACACACCGGCTTCGTTGGGCTATTTGGGCTACAAAATAGGCTAACATATGCCTTCAAAGGTCTTCCAGGAATGGAGAAGAACGGTTCCTAAAAGAAACCATCAAATTTTGCCGTTTTTGAGCATTTTTCAAAAAACGAAGGTCACGTGATTTATCCGAACCAAAAAAATGGTTCGGATAAATCACGTGATTTTCGGAGTTAGTTTTACTTCCAGCCGTATACAAGTAAATTACTGAACCAAATTGAAATCTGTTTTTTTTTTTATTATTCATGAGTATTTGAAAAAAATACTATGTATTCAGATTATTGATACAATTTGTAAATAATGATGAAAAATCGAATGTAAGATTCGCATTCAGAGAGTCCGTGCAACCGAAGCGTGTTTTACGGCGCACCAGCGTGGGAGCTAGCGGAACGTAAACCTTGGGGCATATCCCGTACAGCCGGTGCCGTGTCTCGTGGGGCCAGAGAGACAAGCCCCGGGGCATGAACTCCCCAGCTTGCCGGTCTAGCCGTGAGCGTGGGAGCTTGTCGGAGGGGCAGGGAGCCAGACCAACAATTACGGTTTTTGTAGGAGTGTTTTAGTCTGATACCCCTAGCTATTATCCCCTAACTATTGCAACGTGTTGCCTGCGCTACACACGCGGGACGACGGCGGGGAATATTTATCCCATACAGCTGGTCTACTTCTATGATAGCTGTACAATGTCCACCCCCCCAAATTGCTGCTTTTGCTGGCTTTCCCTTTGGCTTTATCGTGGTTTTTCTTTTACTTTTTACTTTTCGTTGGACCACCTTCTGGGTGTTTTTCCTTGCTATGTTTTTGTACCGATCCTTGGATGTCGAAGAAACGTTCTCCATTATTGCAAGTACACAGAATATAGTACGTCGTCGTACACAGAATACAGGTTGGGGTTAGTTTTCGCGGTCGTAACCAATAACTGTTTCAATGGCAAGTTCAACCGAAACAGTTATTGGTTACGACCGCGAGCGGACTTCGACTAGGACTGATCATAGAGCAAGGAACCTTGCTCTAAGGACTGACGTCCGCTCATGTCACTGATCTCTATTATACTGACAGTATAATAGAGATCAGTGGCATGGTTCATTTCTGTTTTTTTATTTACACGTGAATTTGTGCTTGATGGATATGAAGACTGTATCCTCATACCTCGCCATTGTTATAATTGATACATAAACAGAGCACCAGTCTACTTACAACATCGCGCATCATTGCCACGTAAATTTGACAGTTGCAACGGCTGGAAAAGCGTATAAGCTGACCTTTGACCACGTTTTGTTTTTTTCACATTTTTCGTTAATAACGTGATATTTTGATGATTTTTTTTTTACAACAATCATTTAAAATTTATTGTCTGTCATTCCACATCACAATATTAGGTAAACAGTAAGCCGGTGTGTCCCTTTAACAGGTACATCATTTGTTTGATTCAATTGTAACTCTGTTAGTTAATGGGTTCGCTTGTGTATCATTTGCAGAATCAAGTATTCAAGTGGACAGGAAGATTTTCATTATTGAATACTTGAGCAGGAGACTACTCTCTTAAAAGACCTTGGGAATGTAGGAAACGTCCATCAACCCATGCTGCAAGCTGCAAGATGCAATGCGTGAGGAGACATCATTTTTGCAAGGATTCTCTAAGCAATGAATCATCACCAACTGATGCTACAAACTTCAATCCATCAAAGACTCTGTGAACAATTTGGACATGTTGGCTTTGAGATGCAGCTCTAGAGTAATCTTATCCTACATCTCACAGCCTGGATTGGAGACAGAATTCCTAAAGACTCTTTGAACACTTGAGATACAAATGAGATGAGAAGAATACATCAGTTCTGTACAGACACAGTGTATGCAAGGCTAGAGACATTTCTGAACCCACATTGACATTGAACTCTTTGGAACCTCAATGTGATCAACATACAAGGACCAGACCGTTTGTATTGTACCTGTATCTATAAATCAATGAAGCAATGCCAATGTCTGTAAAAAAATACTTAGGACATAAGGGGGGAACATGTCTGTCAATCAGTTTAAATATCGCCACCGTTTTCAAGAACAGAAAAATTTGTAACAAAATTTTGTAAAAACTGCAAAGTGTTACATGTACACAGAGTTTGATGTTTCATTAACATCAACATTTTTTCTAGGTTTTAAGTCATAAAAGTGCTTAGTCTTGCAATGACATAAATTAGCACAATGATAATATCACCAGATAATAAAAGTTTTTAATGAACAGACATTCTTCAATTTGACTTCTTTTATTTTGAAGTACAATTGCTTGCACAGTGCCCCAAAATGAGTGCTCTGGCTTTTGAGTTTTTAAAGTGTGACCTTAATGATTTTACCAGTTTGTCAAACTGCCAATTTTGTTTATGCACTGGTTTGAAAATGATGCTCTACACGATAGACAATGTTTGTTCCAAAATGTGTACAATTGAAAATCCCCACCTTCATGGTTTCTAAAATGTCACAGTTGAAGTGGCTAGCAATTTTGTAAACAATGGTTTCAAAAATTCAATTTCTCCTAGCATGCAAGTTAGGCTGCAGGAGCTAATCGTCTATTCGAGAAAACGGTGGCGATATATTTTCCAAATAAGCACTTAAGTAATGAAGCATAAAGGTATAGTCATCTGTTCATGCATGAAATTTTATAGAGGTAGTGAAATAAATAGGATTGAACTAGGGGAAATGGTATGTTTAAATAGCTTTTCAACGGCCTGAATCTAAAACAAACAAGTGTACTAAAAAGGATAGGATTCAAATGAAAATTGCTTTTAAAAAGGTATACTAAATGAATACAGGAAGGACTACAGCAGTAAGATATTTCTTCAACTTCTCCTTTAAACCATAAAGAGTTACCTAATTAGTTGGGTAGGACTAAAACCAAATATTTACTAAAGATTTGTCAATACCTGTATAGCCTCTCACTAAAAACCATCTAGTGAACTAAACAAGTTGGATTAGGATAAATAGTTTTCTAAACATTTTGTCAACACTCTCTAACACCAAATATGTTTTTAAAAGGCATCCAAAGGTATCAAGTGAGGTTAAGTCTGTGTTTAATTACATGTAAAATGTTAAATTCTTTAGATTCCTTGATGAACAATGAGACAAATTTGAGCAAAGTAGTTTTGTTTTTAGAATTGTCAATATATATATTATCAGAACCAACACTGATGTGAAAAAGATTGAATGCATAAGAGTTATATACATAAATGTACTTGCTTCATGCACCATGCAAATATTTTAATCTTATCTAATTGAAAAGAAATTTTAGGACTTATGTTAAGTATTTAAAGTTCAGTGTAGTACTTCAAAGGAAATGAAGACATGTTAGTGTTTGTAACTTGGAAGATCTATGATAGGATAGTGCAGTAGTTGTTTCAATAATCTTGTTAGATTTGACTTTAAAGGAAGTGCATCCAAGTCAAGAGAGCACATAGGAATTCATGCATGAACAGAGGGTAATTAGTATTGTTAGCAGTAATTGTAACTCTAAATAATTGCTAGGAACAGCCTCTCACAGCAGGCCTGCGCACAAAAATTATACATCTAAACAAAGAAGTCAAAATTCAATTCCCACTATTTTTGTACCACACTCTTACATGTCTTACTTTCATGGCGTTGGCACAAGTTGCCGTGTATGCAACCAAAGACTCAGAACCTCCTGGTAAAAATTTGTTCTTGCAAACCTGCCTCAAAGAAATGGTAACTTAAAAAAATCAAGTTACTGAAAACAAAAACTAAATTCTACAGGAGATCATGAGTTGTTCTTGTGATAACAGTGTTGGAGTGTTCATATGCTCTGTCTAAAAATAAAAAAGCAAGAGAGATTAGAAGTTCATTGGATTTAGCTTGTTTAGCATCATGATATAAACTAACTTATACTTCTAAGCTTATTCAAAATACATTTGAACTTTAACTTTTTTCATGGCTTAATTTTGAGAGGCTGGTCTAGCTTACAAATAATATTAATAAGTTAGTAAGAGAGTGGAGGGTGAATCTACAATATCTGTTGGTACTTGGGTACAAGATTGGTCTTAATGTACTTCACAACTCAAAACTTGGACTCAAAAAGTCAAACATTTACCATGCAAACTGTCCAAAGAAACTTGCACATACAATACATTGGCTGGACTAGTTGATGTCATTATTGCCCCTACCTTTTTGAACTTTAGAATGTTTTACAGAAATAAAGTATCATCAAAAGTCTATTTGGGAAAAACACCATTGATTTTTTTTTAGCAGCATGGACAAATTGTCTTCAAAAGCTGACATCTAAATTCTGGATCTTCCTTTAACAGTCCATGGCAAATGCCACATGTTTATTTTTATCAATCTTTTTCAGTGAACAATTCTGCTCTTAACAAATGGAAAATTTTCAAATTGTATCGCTAGCATTCCAAAAATATACATATACCCCTCTTACAGCACCCTTTGCTTGTAAGCCATTTTCCAAGTAAACATTCGTCACATTTCTTTTATCTAGTAGTCTAAGACTGTTATTATAGTGAATTCGAATAGATCTCTTTGTTTTTACTAGACTGATTTGCTTTTGAGAAAAAATCTCCATTAACACTCTTAAGTTGCATTTTGTTTAGTTGTTAGTTTTGATATTTTTGTAAAAACTTTTCTGAAGTACATTAGCCATCTTGTACCCCAAATTTAACTTTTTAGCAGCATGGACAAATTGTCTTAAAAAGCTGAAATCAAAATGTTGGATCTTCCTTTTCTAAATCAAAAATGACACAATTGTTTTGCCAATCTTTTCCAGTATACAATTCTGTTACTAATGAAAAAGTTACTTTGTATTTTACCAACAGAAATGGGAATGTAGGCCTATCCCCTCCCCTCTTATGGCACCCCGGTGCATGCAAGCCATCCTGGTGCTCGCACAAGTGTTCCCCGCCCGCAGGTGTTGGCAGGCTGGTCGGTGTGTTGTCCTCTGAATGCACTTGCAGGTGTTTGGCTGTTTGTGGTGTGTCAACCTTCCCAAGACGGTCTGGATGAATCAAAGACCCACAGTTGGCTGCAACATGGTAAGGATCCTTTGAACTATAATAACCAGTTTTCTTTCCACAGAGGAAGATGTATCCATCTTCCACTCCGGGCATTGCACATGGAAGAAATGCCCTCAAGTCTACTCTGAACTGTACATTTCAAATGTTGCATCGTGGTGTTTTGATCCATGAGAATGGAATATCATCAAATGTACGTTTTTGCCAAGTATTTCTGAGATGTTTGTCATACAAAAGGATTTTGGTCACAATGCTTAAGCCAGCCAATCGTTAATTTGTTGAACGATCACTAAGTCACTAAATCACTCTCTGCCTCGTGTTAAAAAAATCAAGTTTTGTAATCTTAAGGATAAGACAATCCATTAAAATGAGCAATAGTCAATCTTTGAGGAAGCAAATATAAATACCCAGTCAATCAAATTAGAAAAACAAATTCATCAGCACAAACAGTAAACAGCGCTTTTTCAAATCAATGAAGTAAAATTAAGTAAAATAAAAGTAGTAATAAAAAACCAGATACAAATCTTTAACTCAGTGCAATACAATTAAAAAATTAACCTGAAAATCCACTGAGCAAAAACCAACCTTGTGTACTCTTACAAATGAATAAGATATTAGTTAGTGAAGTAGAACTGAATGAGCTATTTTCAAATATTGTTAGGTGACAAAAAAAAAACTACACAAAATCTTTCTAGCAAAATATTTTACAAAGGAACAAAAAAGTATTAAGCAAACAAGTTTACAAAGTAATCTCAAATTAGGATTGAAAAGGTTGCCATTTCACCAATAGCACTAAGAAGATGCTACGTCTAGTTCAAAAATAAATCAACCCTACTGTTATAATTCATACTTTTAAATGGAAAAAAAACAATCTGCTGAAATACAGTTTGTTAACAATTAAATTACAACCAAACCATACTCAATCAAAATGAGTAACATCTAATTTGATGTAGAAACATTTTGCAACAAACTCAAGTTTGTTCAGAATGATCTCCTACTGAAGAGACAAACCTAGGGTCTGTGAAAAAAAAGTCCAAATGATATTTTAAAATAATAAGAAAACCCACTTGGGTACTCCTCAATATCTTGATATGAAATCTACAAATTGCGTTCAACAGACAAAACTGTTGACATGTTTTGTTTTAAAGAATGCAACAGAAACTGAACTGAACTGCAGGAAGTTCTCAAATCTATTTCACGACTTCAAGCAAGGCAAATAAAAAATAATCAAAACAACAACAACAATGATGGAGAACTTAAAATGAGTTCAGTTCTATCCTGCATGTCATTGTACTGCAGCTGAAAATACCCAAACTGTTGTGTTAATAATCACCATGAAAATAATCACAGATTGAGAAAGGCAACAGTCTACTGGAGACTTAAGCCTCAATGTGAATCTAATAGGCTTGAATGTTTAACAAACCACAGTGGCTTGCCTTGGATAAGGATCCATTTCCAATGGCATAGTAAACTAGTTTAACTTGTAACCCCCAAGATGTCAGTAATTTAGCTGAAATGTAACAAGTCAGAAAAATACTGAAGTACTCTCCAATAATGGAGAAGTTTATATCAGATCTACATGTATAACCATGGTAGTCCCTGGCCAAACTGTAAAATCATGAGAGTTTTTGGCTAAACAGTAAAATCATGGTAGTTCCTGGCCTAACTGAAAATCATGATAGTTCCTGGCCAAACTAAAAATCATGATAGTTCCCGGCCAAACTGTACTGTAAGATCATGGTAGTCCTAGGCCAAACAGTGGAACTGATCCCAACACTGGGAAAACATGGGGTGCTAAACTCTTTCAACTCCTGTAGAGGGATGGCCTGGTGTGCAAAAGTAAAGCACCATACTATAAACTAGGGCTGCACATGGGACGATGTGGTGGGTCCCTCAGTATTGACGGAAACTGTGGTGTTAGACACGGGGGTCCCAGTCTTGTTAGATAGGTCCATGGTAATTTTAATCGAATTTAGAATTCAAGTACTGTAACTATACATCCTCAGCCATGCACCGATAGTCTTCAATCAAAGGCAATACCAAGCATGTTAGGGTTGAATATCAATCAAGGCATTGACCAAAGTTTTAGGGTTTGAAACGGAGACAGATTGTCTTCAGACTGGTGTGTTTCCATAGAAATAAGAAGCACTTTGATATTTTCTCTGTGCCTGCAATGGATATCTTAAATTGATTCAGTTCCAAACACTGATCTTTACTTTGAATGGGAAAGTTTTCTTTAAGAAGAAACATGACAGTTGCTGTCAAATTCCCTGAACTCGGTCATAACAGTGACCTCTCGTCAAACCAAGATGGCCACACGTCATTTGATTTAGATAGCGATTGTTGCAGAATTTGAACATGCAGCATGGTCAATATATTCAGGCCAATCCTTTGCTAATGATACATGATGTGATAATCTCTGAAATAACCCTAATGGGTACAGTGAAGCTATCCTCAGGCCGGCAAAGCCCAACTGGATGTACTCTAAATTAAAAAGAATTAATGCAGGCACAGTCCACCCAGATTCCTCTTACTGGGTAGAGATACATTACAGTAGCAGATATTAGTCAAACAGACACTACCCTCAATGATACCTATACCCTGGGTAGAGAGGGACTTAATCTAGACAAGTAGCTACTGTCGGATATATCAAGAGATCTATGACACAAACTTCACCAAATGAAGGAAGCAATGCATCATGAGGCTTTATGTCCAAAGCATTAAGTGTCAACATCTTAACATCCAGTTTACCTGTACATGAATGTACATGTGACGACAGTTTGACATTGTTAAAGTGCAACAGAAAATCCTCATATAGAGGTTTCTTTGAATGGTCAATGCCTTGATTGATAATTTTGCTAGTTCTAGGCAACCTTAAACTATTAATTCAGGCTTGGGGTATTTAGTTGATTCATGTGTAAGTATTACTACTTACAAGTCAGAACCAAAACAAATACCAGTGGTTAGCTTTGAATCGCTACTATCAATCAACCAGTGAAGGTTTTGAAGAAACCAATAACCTTAAGACACACTTTTTTTTAGCAATTCACATAATGGGTTGGAAATTTTAAACCCTTGGTCTGAAACAAAACAAGTATACACTTGTTATGTGATAGACAAAAGCAATTAGTTAAGTCATCCAGTCATTTTAGAAACAGTGTGTATTACCAACCTTGTTGGTAATATTCAACCTTCTCACATAACCCCAAGCCTGGTTTGTCCTGAAACTGATAGTAGGGTTGCACCTTGTATAATTATAGTCCTGAAAGTTCTTCACATTTGAATAAGAATTAGCCGGCCTTTCCATGTGTACACAATGAGATAGGATAATGCAGTAATCTGTTAAGCTAAACCTTTGAGTATGAAGGGAAATAAGTGGAGTCTCACAAATCCACCTACCCCCATCATAATGTGATGCTCAAGGTGACTTCACTCCTGGCTCTAGAGTCAGTGAACAGTTCTCCCAACTGTCTCAGTAGCAATCGCATGTAAGTTGCTGCCTTCCAGTGGGCACTTACAATGTAGAAGCATTTGGCAATGTGATTTCCTGAATATCCAAAAACCCTGGATAAGCTGATCACAACCAGTCTATGGGAACCAAGTCCTTAGGATACAAATCAACATCAGACAACATTGTGCTCATTAGTTAGATCACAACTGTCAATAAAGCACAACGTATTTGACTTTGTATTTGTGGCACTTTAGATAATGTGAAGAACTTTCAGGACAATGTTTTACTCAACCTTGCTTGGTATTGCCCAGCCTCGTTCCCAACAACTAGTCCCATATGGACAATTGATTTACATACTATAGATAAAAGTGGCTACTAAGCCCATTAGGCTGTGTGTTTTTAGTTTGCCCTCTATGAACCCACCAAAAGCCCCAATTGAGCAAAAATCAGTCGGTGACTATCACCAGTGGCTGCTATAGGCAAAGTGATATATAGAAAGTGCTTAACACCAGCCCCTATTGTTTCCCTTCGGCATTCACCTACAACTTACCCCCTCCCCCCTTGGGCAAACTGAAGTACACAGTGACAAAGTTGCCCTCAATGTCCCTTGTTGGGCAAACCGATATACAGGTACCAACAACATCCATCAACATAGCCCCTACTGGGCAAATTGATTTGTAGACAGTGGTTTACACCAGCCCCTATTGATCCAGACACTATACATCCACCAGACCCAATGGGCAAATGGATGTAAAAGTGAGAAAGTGGCCACTACAAAGGTACTTCTAATTTCCCTCCTCCACCCACCATCAGCCCCTATTGGGCAACCAACAACCTACCACTAGCCCCCCCCCCCCCCCTGGCAATCAAAAATCTACAATTAGCACATGTTGTACGGTTGTACCTACAACCAGCCCCTGTTGTGTAACCAACAACCTACAGTTACTAGCCCCTGTTGGGCAACCTACAACTAGCCCTTGTTGGGCAACCTACAACTAGCCCTTGTTGGGCAACCTACAACTAGCCCTTGTTGGGCAACCAACAGCCTACAATTACTAGCCCCTGTTGGGCAACCTACAACTAGCCCTTGTTGGGCAACCAACAGCCTACAATTACTAGCCCCTGTTGAGCAACCTACAACTAGCCCTTGTTGGGCAACCTACAACTAGCCCTTGTTGGGCAACCTACAACTAGCCCTTGTTGGGCAACCAACAGCCTACAATTACTAGCCCCTGTTGGGCAACCTACAACTAGCCCTTGTTGGGCAACCAACAGCCTACAATTACTAGCCCCTGTTGGGCAACCTACAACTAGCCCCTGTTGGGCAACCAACAGCCTACAATTACTAGCCCCTGTTGGGCAACCTACAACTTGCCCCTGCTGGGCAACCTACAGCCTACAATTACTAGTCCCTGTTGTGCAACCTACAACTAGCCCCTGTTGGGCAACCAACAGCCTACAATAACTAGTCCCCATTGGGCAACCTACAACTAGCCCTTCTTGGACATTCAACAACCTGTTTAGGTTTTATAGCCAGTCATTAACACTAGCTCCCCACTTTTAGACACTATACCAGTACACGTTACTAGTCAACTCATCTGGTTTTTCCCTTTAAAACACACCATCTTCCCTAATAGTTGGGTAAAGTGATTGATCAGCAAATGCAACCACTACTCCCAATGTCCTACAATATTCAATTAGTTCCATGCCATAGTGAGATACTGTGGGATGGATTATCAAGGGAACGAGGTAATTAACCTATTGACCTATTGCCATTCACAACTCAGCCATATCTCTGATGATAAATATAAGTGATAGCAAGTTAAAACAAGCACTCTCAGGAAGTAGAAGCAAGTTAAGCTTTGGGTGCACAGAATTATGGGCAAATGTACATGAATAAGGAAACACATATTGGATATGTATGAGTTTCATCATGTATTGTCTACATGTACTACTAGGAAAGTAATTCAGAAATGGAAATTGCTCAATTGTGTTTTGGCTGAACATACAATGAATAATAAGCACACACCGCATAAACGAGCATCATGTATTGTCTAAATGAGGTAACCGACGTCAAGTATGTACATGAAGAAATACATACATCTTGTATGTATGAGATAGGTTATCACTTTCCAATATTGTAGATCAGGTTGATCATACAATGTGCTCAGTGCACTGTTAGTGGCTATCATAATCTGAATGGCGATAGGTCAATAGTGTTTGATTGAAGACTATCAATAAGCTCCATGTATTTTAGGGCTGTATACACCATTGGTTTTTGGTAAAGTAGTGAAACTAAAATAGGAAACCATATCATCAAATGTTGAAAGATAGTAAGGTGATACATTTGTGTCACATAGGAAAAGAAACAATTTAGCTGTGAAACATCATTGGAAAATTGTATGCATTCTTGTAAATTAGAACATCGTTTGTTGAATCTCAAGGAATGCATTCAAACCTAATAAAAACCAAATCAATGTAGACAACCATATCTATTAAGTGTCAGTGTAAACTAGTCTACTGGACAAAAACAATGAGCAAATGGGATCTAATTACAAGTCAGTTTTTAATAGATTGGTGTAAACTAGTCTACTGGACAAAAACAATGAGCAAATGGGATCTAATTGCAAGTCAATTTTTAATAGATTGGTGTAAACTAGTCTACTGGACACTAAGAATGAGCAAATGGGATCTAATTACAAGTAAGTTTTTAATAGATCGGTGTAAACTAGTCTCCTGGACACTAACAATGAGCAAATAGGATCAAATTATAAGTCAAATTATAAGCTCCACTTCAAATTGTGGGTGATACTTTGAGTGGTTAGTCTTACAGACATAAACAAATGTTGAAGGATGTTTTGATTCAGTTCAGTAGAAAGATGAAATTACTTCAAGTTTAATACTCTTTTAGATATGCTGGAAAAAATCTGGAGTTGAAAAGAAACTTTAAGGACATTTTAATAGCACTCTTTTGTGAGTGTAAGTTCACAGGTGGTAATTTAAGCCAAATACTTGGATGTAATTACCCATAGGATTCCAGCTCTTTCACTACTTATTGTTTTATACCAGTGGTGTATACAGTCTGTCCAATGTCCATGCATACAACTAGCTCTAGGCCCAGACAGATGTAGTCACAGGTCTGTTTTAGATTGCCTAATAAACCAAGTAGGTATGTTTACCTTGTGAAGAAGATGCAATGAATGATCCATGAGCTGTACACATCAGTCATAGGAGTGTAGATACCATGCTGGATGATAGTTAATATCACTCATTAGTTCATCAGTGACACTCATTATTGGCTCCTTGATACTAATATGCAGAAGGTCCATCTTGTATGAAGTTTTCTAGTATAGGGATAGATCAGCATATCAGTAGCTGTAGCAGGGATTTCATATGACTTGATGTATGTAGAACAGAAATATCAGTTTTTAATTCCAGTCCTGTATAGATGGAAAGAAATGTTTCTACATTTATTGACCTACGGGTTACATCTTGGAGTAAAAACTTCTTAGTACAAACAGTGTGAACCATCAGTCTGTGGTTGTCATTTTTTGGTAGACAAAAGATATGTGGAGAGATGAAGGGCCTACATGTATTTTTTATCACAACTTGTGGTAGTAACTAATGATCAGTTTCAGCAACAACTCAGAACTTGTAACATTTGATGATGAGTGCGATAGATATACAGCAATCTATGAAATAAATTGAGCAGCTGCAACCACAGACATGAAATTTGTTATAAAAATCAACATCAGTTACTATAGATACATTATTACAGCAGGCATAGTTACCCTGACATCAGACAGTATCGAAACTAACATCAGGCTTCTTAAGCTACACTAAGAGCAGGCCATAGTTGTTGAGTTTGTACAAGAGGTACAAATGTAATTTAAAAGGAACAGTTGTATGCATGTGAGACTCTAGCAGGCCCTCGGAAAGCCTACAATGTTGTTTAGGATTCACTTCATCAAATCTGAAGTGAAGAAACATGAACATCTTAGCCAACTGTACTCTAGTTCAAATCAGTTTGCTCAGCAGAAACAAATATAGTGCCAAACAAATGCTTGTAACAATCTTTGTTAGTTTTAACTAAGTTAGTTAAAGAGGTTTAGGAAAAATGGACTAAAGAAGGCATATAACTTTGAGCTGTATACTTTTAGAAAGACCTCTTCACTTCTTAAACTTCAAATAAAACTGAAATACTAAACAGGAATAGTTCCAATAGTCAAAATAAAATTGTTGTCATGAAGGATAAAGTGAAGTACAATTAACATCTTAGCCATCTGTATTTTAGTTAAAATCTGCCTCTTCAGCAGAGACACATTTAGTTCAAACGACCTGGATGTAACCTTGAATGCTTTTTGAATGACCTTCTTCAATTCTTTAAGTAAAGATGAAACGGCAATCGGGAGCAGTTGATTTTCAAGGTGAAACTCTCTCTTTTAGTGTAGAGGAATGACATCTTTGATTAATCAGAAAGCACAGTGGATTGTGATACAAACTAACTGAAGAAACTCAAGGTAGAATCCTTTAACAATTCAAGGGCTAATTTACAGTTAGACAGGAGGATGGAGTTAGAAAAGAGCTAGTTTGTCATTCAGAGCAAATTGACTGGTAGAGGCAGCAGTAAAAACCATTACTTGATATTTCCCAGGGCCTGCTTATTATAGGTTTACATGTGAGCTGTAAAAGGTGCATGGTATTTGTTATACATGAGGATGTATAGTAAAGTGTACAGTGCATGAATTTGTAAAAACTTCAATTAATTTTACCATGGACAATAAAGAGGCAGGACTGGCAAACCCTGTGTCGATAAAAGGCACCATAGTTTCCCTTGATACTGAGGGGCAGATTGGAAATGGGCGGATCCAGAATCTGAAAATAGAGAAGGTGAAATTGGCCGGAGGTCCTGTCATGAAGGGGGGGGGGGGGGTAGGGGAAATAGGGTTGGTCACACGTGGAATGGTGTCTTAAATGCACTTCGCATTTAGACCGGTGATATCAAAATGCAAAGATGGACAAATTCAGAGTAGTAGCAATGACTTCCGGAAATAGCAAAACCTCACAGATGTATTCACCAAATGAGACTGAAATTACTAAATTCTGTAGTCGTTGTGATGCTTTAGCAACGTTTAGATGCACAATTTAGCAAGACACCTGTTTTGTAGCATGTGTCTCAAATGTCACAGATTGTTTAGTTCTGCTGGTCATCATAACGCTATAAATGCGTTGAGATGAGCCAAACAGCATCTCCAAATTCTACACAAGACCAATGAAATCATTGGTTACACTGTAGTCCAATCAATCAGGATAGCATTGTGCATGTTGCAGAAACTAATGTTCAATGAGCTCCAGGTTGGAGCCCCTGTGAACAATCTTAAGAGCTTGTAAGGGATCAACTGTAAGATTGTGTGATCTGTATAACATGCCCCCCCCCCAAAAAAAAAAAGGGAGAGAAATGTTCCAGAGTACAGAAGGCAATTGTACTTTGGGAAAAGGAGAATTGGACATGACAGGGCTTTCCGGCAAAATGTAGGGAGCAAAAAAAAGGAGATCAAATTCAAAAAGAAGGATCTCCCATGGATCCGCCAGTAAATTGCCACCACATCGTAAAAAAATGAGCCACAAACTGAGTATGGTGCTAACAAAAAGACACCCCAGGACCATAGTACAGAGGAAATATGCTACTCAAAACAGTGTAAGGAACCAAAGAAAAAACTAAAAACAAATTATACACATCTGGAATGAGTCATTACATCAGATGATCAAGAATGAAAAGGATAAGACCAAATTTAGTCTACACTTACATCAAGCACAAATGCAACAAAAAAGTATTTGAAGAGTACAAGGCTTCAAATTATTGCCTGAAAAAGTGAACGAGAAGGAAACTCTTCACTAAAAAAATTCTATGCAGTTGGAATTTACCTAAATTAAGTTATAACTCATTTCCGAACCTAAGCAAATGGACTCTTGTTAGTCAGTTTGAAGTGTAGTAGAATTAGTGAAGTTATTGAAGGTTACACTTACCTAATATGATCATTTGGGAAACATGTCAGTGTATGGACTTGACTTATTTAGTGAAGTACTTTGGACTCATAAAAACATGAGAACCTTGCATTGTTTTGAGTAGCAGGAGAGTTTGGCACCCTAGAAACTGGGAGAAAGAAAGTTTTAGGGAAGTTACAAGTTAACAATTAATGCCACAAATCTAAATGGTGAACATAATCGAAAAATAACTTGCTTGAAATCAGTGAAATAGAATAAAATAGGCACAAATAGTTACATCAAACAAATCAAGTCAAATCATACGGACTTCGGAACCTTGTATTTGTTACGAAATGCCTCAAAGTTAGGATGCAGGAATTGCTATGGTTCAAATACTTTACTCAACAAACCTTCTAGTAGAAATGGCAACCCATTCAATTAGAAATTCTGCTTCGAAATATTTGGAAAGTGTTAAAAACTACTCGTCACTCAGCTAGAGTTCTTAAAAGCGATACATATATTAACAATCTACTTTTAACCTTTGAAATAAATAGTCGAGTTAAAAGTGTGCTAGATTTTGACATCCTTGAAGATATGTGGTCAGATCCATTACACCTTGATATCCGACCTTAATATCCGACTTCTCAACTCATTCAAATGAATGGGAGACCATTGCGCTCAAATATCCTCTTCCAGTTTCTATAAGAAACATGAAAAAGCTCATTCAGTAAACGCTTCATGTGCAATAGTACTTTAAACTAAGTCACATCATCTGTTGTCATTTACACACACTAAAATCAATTCACTGTTTGCGCTGATGAACTTGGACAAGGCTAAATGCATTAGTAACTTAACAGTTTACTTAATTATTATTTCCTCAAGTAGGAGATCATTTAAACACCATTGACCAACAATAATTTGTACAACAGCCTAGACTTCTTGCCTTAAAAAAATGTATGTCGAAATTTCAATAAAACAAGCTAAGAAAAACACTAAAATTGCAGAGATTAATTAGGTTCTTCTTTGTGACGTCAGCAATCATGATCAGTGCGGTAGAAACGAAAAGTGACCTTAAATCTAAATATGGCAAACTATTAAAGAAAGTTGGCAAAAATCTGTACATTTGTTTGATATTTCATTTGATAGGATCAAAAACCAGGATGCAATTATGCAAATTTAATTTTGCCTAAAATAAAGTTCAGAGTAGACTTTGAAGGTGCTATTTCCATAGGCAATATCCTGAGTGGTAGATAGATACATCTAACTCTGCGTCTAAGTCAACTGATTATTAGAGTTTATTTGATCCTTCCCTTGTTATGGTCAACAGAGGGCTCTTTGGCCACACAGACTTAGAAATATTGGGGACAATTGAACACACTGCAGTAAGTCTCTCACTGAATGGTGTTGATAGAGGGCGCTCATCGACAGGTCTGTTGACACCTGTGGGCGGGGAACACTTGTGCGAGCACCAGGGGGGGCTTGCATGTGCCGGGGTGCTTCTCTTTTTTTATTTATTTTTTTCAAGTTCAAGGTCAAATTTAAATGTGAATAGATATGAATAAATAACAACACATATGAACACTTGTGTATACTTAGTCTTTATTTCAGACTCTGCTGCCCTCTATATATATGTACTTACCTTCCCCATACACAAAGTCCCTATGCCCCCATAATGCATCTGCTTTCTATTTCAATACAAGTTGCAACACTATTTTATATGTGGACTTAAAGCGAAGGTACAATTTTTTTCAAAGAGCTTTAATTGGTTGGTATTTTATAAGTAAAAAAAACGTAAGTTTGTTTGTACTAATAGATTAACTAGTTTGACTCGGTAGAAATATCTGGAGGAAAACAACAAGTTTTTTGTGTACAAATAGATATAAAAAGATGTGAGTTTTTCGCACGTTAAAATGCTCACAGTTTGAATTGGTAGAAATTTCTGGGGAAAAATCAACAAGTTTTTGTTTGTGTAAATAAAATAGATAGGAATGCAAGTTTTTCTATGCTCAAACAGTTTGATAGACCATTTTTTTGGTAGAAGTTTTCGGGGGAAACTGTTGTACACATGTTGCTTTTTTAAGCATGTTTTTGTATTTGTTAAACAAATTAAGACTTCTTGAAATCGGAAGTTTCAAACCGGTGTAACTTTTGGCAGAATTTTGTCAAAGAAAAAAAAAAGCCCTAAAAGTGCAAAAAGATAATGTCCAGTTGAAATTTGTTCCTAGCAAAAAAATTGTTTCCATCAAAATTTAAATGATTGAACCGTGTGACCTTTTTGGTCCTAGTTTGATTAATTGTTTCTAACATTGTACCTTCCCTTGAACTCACCGTCCACATTACCAGAAGTGTTTTAGACCTTTATCACGCCATCTTTTAAATCCATCTGGGCAAAGCAACTTATTTTAACATTTACAATTGTCAATAAATGATAATGACATTCTAAACTTTAGCTGTCCATTGCTCAGGTGATCTGATTTGGCATTATTTCAGCATCTGTGTACAAACAGATTACACGCCAATGTATTGCCAACTAATATAACACATTGTCTTATTGATGTTGCTTTGCCCTTAAAAAACTGTCTGTTTACTGGTGATCTATTGTTGAACTTTTTGTTCATTGCTGAGCTGATCTGATTTGGCATTGTTTGAGCATGTGTGTAGACGCACATATTGAGGTGTATTTCAAACAATATATTGGCCTCAGATAGAGTGACTGTTTTCAAAGCAAGAACAGTTTGTTAATGCCTATGGCAATACTTCTCAGTCAACATACGACATTTGGAAGTGCTTAATATTTAATGTTCGGGTGATCTGATTTGGCACTTGTTTCAGCATTTCTGTACACTCTTATTGAACTGTACAATTTTTGCCATGTATTTGAAACAAAAGATTAGCCTCAGATAGAGTGTGTTTTTACAGCAACAGCAGTATGTTAATGCCTTGGCAATACTGTTGAGTCAACACGTGTCATTAATAACAACTTGCAATTTTGATTGGTTGCATGTAACAGAAATAGCAGTAATTCAAGTCATCAAATGTTCATCGTTCTTCCAAGATAGATCAAAACTACCCAGCTAGATTGGTTCCAGCTTAACCTTGTTCGATATCTGACTTGGAAAAATTAAAATAAAAGGATGATTTTTGCGTGATAAAGGTCTGTGCTGCAACAAGATGGAAATAGAAAGCAGATGCTTCCCAACACATAACAGACAACCAAATAAAACACAACAGACTCTTTTTTATTATGTTACAAACACTTTGTACACTGGCACATCATATTAAACATTGGTACACACACTGTTTCTCCAAGCTTTCCGTTCATGACAAGGTAAAACAACCATCCAAATGATCAATTCTTGACACTAGACTGATCTCAAAGTCTGTTTTGAGAATGGATTTTCTCATGCATTGTTTTGCAAACATTATTCATTGTTAACAATATTTCTCTCACAATCGTTTTCTTCAAATAATCATCTTTGGACAGTGTGTGTACCTTGAATTCATATAAACTCACATCTTTAGGGAAACACAATTGGCAGTCAGCTAAATGGTTTTCAAAGCGACAGCACATAATGATTATTGTGTAGGTATTGAAGCATTGGAGGTTGACAGTGAAGTTGACTGCAATTTGAGGTTCTTTCTTAATACTGTAACCTCTTTACATTCCAATCAGATGCATCTTTTGATGAGTGCTTTCGATCGATAGGATGCAGTAATCAATGAGAGGGATGATACAGTACAGTTTATGTTGAAGCTACGCACATGTCAACACACAGCAATGCTCTTGGTGTTGAGGCTAGATTCAGGTTCAGTGTTTTCTCTCCCATACTACATCATGATCTTTGGTCATGTACTTTGCACAGCTATTTTACTCAGCATTGTTCATTGGCAATGCATAACTTTAGTGTTTGAGACTCATGCAAAGTTCTTTTGCTTAGGAGTTGTTCACAACTGTTGTGTTCTGCTTGGGATTCATGTTCATCCATGGTGTCTACCAGATAAGATGTTACTCTACCAGACTACATCTACACAGCTTATCAGTTACGTTGTAGTACAACAAAATTTAAAAACAAATAATATGATGTGCCAGTGTACATTTCGATATTGAACATTAACACTTCTTACGTAAAATTCAATCAAATTCTACAATCGACTATAAAAACTTAAATTAGTCTAACATGACAATTCAAAATCAATCTCACAACTTCCTTTATACAACTTTTGTGCAAAGCCAAAGTGCAGCATTGTTACATTGGAATAAAGGGGCATAAGTAATTAACCTTGCCAGTATTAGTTATTTCAACTTAGGGCATCAGACACATATTCTTGTAGTGTCGAAAAGCGGTTCTTGAATGGTATCAAAACTTAGAGCAGAAAGCACTGCTGTGGCAAGAGAACAAGATAGTTTTATTCCTTTGGTTGGATTGGTTCACCAACATGATGAATGTCAGTTGTTGATCATTCTTTATGGTTGCTTTGCAACAGACACAGGATTATTTCTACATTTTGATGTTGAAACATGAACATCTTCACACTCCTGTGTGTATCTGTCAAGTAAGTCCACAGTGATTCAATAAAAAAACGTTCTGGAAAGCGGACATACTGGTTTTACTAAGAACCAACTGATGCTGCATTTTGGCTTTACAACCAGGCACAAGGAGAAGAACTTGTTGAACCTTTCATCACCAAGTTTCTCAAATTAGTTTCTTGTTCACATTTGAGAATTAAAAAAAGGGGCAATTGGTAAGAATTATTTTGCCTTTGCAATATCACAGAGGAAAACTTTTCTGCATATGACTTCTGTTTGGCCTGAACAAGAACAGAAATTACAACAGATTTGTAGCATTAGTCATCGGAGACTATTGTAGTTTGTTTGACAGTGGATGAAACCCAACTCGGTCATAGTGAACTTCTTTGAAAGATCAATTGCTGTAAAACATCTTTTTTTTCAGACAGTGAATATGCATACATGTAAAAGTTTAATCAAATGTGTCTGGGTTTAGGTATAACAAGAGCCTATAACCAAAGAGCTTTTCTACCATGTGCCTGGCATTAAGAATTTGATATTTTATTGTTCTCATCTTTTGAAGATGAATCAAAACCAAGTAACAGCAAATCCGTGTCAATGAGAGTATAATAATGACAGTAAATTTGATTTCTTCAGCACAGTGATTTTCAATATATTAATTATCCCATTTTCATCAATTTAAAAACTCAGCCCTGTTTGAAGGCTGAATGTCTCTGGATTCAAAAATTTCCCTTTTTGGAAAATCCTGGAGTATCCCCCATTGCCATGGATTTGCTCTTTTCAACTACTGTTCTGTACCGCTTAGTTCTCAATGCCTTGTTGTTTAGTGTAGACTAGAGGAAGCTGTTTCCCAGAACTCACTGAAGATCCAGACAAGTGCAGTGAGGCATCACGAATTGTTCCATCCACATCCATCTCCTCTACACCACAGGCTCACTGCAAACAAAATGAAGTAAATGAATTAGACTTTCATGTTGATCCAAGTTTTGAAAGGCAGGGTACAGGATGAAGACACGACAGTTCTCTTTATTATTGTCAGTTTGCTTTTTTGTAACAATGAACCTTTTAAAAAGTTAACATCCACTTAACTTGAGAGCAGCGTATACAATTCTTATGCAACACTTATAACCAGCCATTACTGTTACATAGATCAGTAGCAGTAAATGCTGTTCTTGTTAAAGGAAATGATCTGTTGTGACACAAATGTTTTAGTATTTCATTTACATCAAAACGTGACGCCATAGACAATACATTTATCATTGATTTTGAGATGTTCTTCCTGCAATCAGATGATATTGATAGACTGAAGTGACTTAAATCTGATTGACTGTCAAATTTCCTGTACCCTGCCTTGGCCGATTCGAATCAATAACGTTAATCAATAACATATCAGCTAATTTTCTAAGCCTATATTCTAACATCATAAAAAGCATACATTGTCCAGATTATTCTAATCCTTGACCAAGTTGAGGCAGTTCATTATGGTTTGGATCTTCTAGAAAACTCCATCTGAAGGAGTTGAGTAATTGGGCTGGAATCAAGGAAGGATGGATCTAAATATTAAGTTTGCTCATCTTAAATCGATTTCTAATGAGTTTTCAAAATATCAAATATTCTTTTATATCAAGAACAAATAAGTGCATATCTTCTTCTGCATGTCTTCTATATTCTAAAATTACCCCAAATGGCATCCACACATGATCCACAAAGGTCAGTGATTTGAGAAGTGACATCCACACATGATCAAAGGTCAGTGATTTGAGAAGTGGTATCCACACATGATCAAAGGTCAGTGATTTGAGAAGTGGCTTCACATGATCAAAGGTCAGTGATTTGAGAAGTGGCTTCACATGATCAAAGGTAAGTGATTTGAGAAGTGGAATCCACACAAGATCAAAGGTCAGTGATTTGAGAAGTGGCATCCACACAAGATCAAAGGTCAGTGATTTGAGAAGTGGCATCCACACATGATCAAAGATCAGTGATTTGAGAAGGGGCATCCACACATGATCAAAGATCAGTGATTTGAGAGGAAAAACCCTTTAATTTGGGAGAGAAGAAAACCAAAACATCTGAAAAGGGACTGGAAATCAAATCCATGTAAATTTTAAGAAAATAAAAAGTGAGTTGGTGGCCTGGATTAAAAAATATACCACCACAGGAAATTAACAACAGAAATAAGTATTTGAAAATAACAGTAGATGAATGCATTGTTTGTTATGATCTTATTTCTTATTATTAGGCACTGTCAATTTGAAAGAAGAAGATAGTTATGGGTTTTCCTAATATGCATAGTTATGCTTTATGGAGATGATAAATAATAAAAAAGGTTATTAATTTGAATTTAATTTAATTTGATTTCCTTTTAAGATAACATGTTTTTTTAATGAGTAAATTATGGACAAACGGAACCAATCCAAATGAATCACTTTAATGTGATTAATAAAATTATCTTTGAAAAACATCAGAAGTTGGAGAAGCGACACCTTGTCTGTCACCGTTATTATTCAGTCTACCTGTAAATCCAATATAAGGGTCTAATGAAATGTCTAGTTATTTCACTTTTCTTTAAAGGGGAACGTATTGACCCTCAATCTTGCACAAGTTGTTCATTTAATTGGTTTCTATTGGAAATTTTCATTTGGAAATCTGAAGCATTAATGAAAAATGAACAAATCTTATGAGGATTGTAGAAACTGTTAACTTTATAAACTTTTCTTTTGCTTTCAGCACCTTGAGGTGGATTTGTGCTTTATAGCACTCCAATACTGTCATTATGATTAATTTTTGGAATTTCAAATTAGGTTGTGTGTTTACGTACCTCCCCGTAGAAGAAAGAAACATAAAAAATAAAAAAGGAATTAATAACAAACTTGAACAGCCACCCGGTCACATGCATTATACAATTTTTACAATATTATTTTTGGAATGGAATGCAGTCTTTGATGTAAATTGGAGCAATCCTTCATTTACATTCCATTCTGGTTATTGATAACAGTTCTGTTGGTAAAGTTTGTTCAGATTCCATCCATTAGCATTCTCAGGAGCCTCCTCCATTCTTAAGACAGTTTTGATGATGTTAGTTTCTGTGACTCCGTTCCTGGATATCATCAGGTTGCAGTCTTAAATGGTCTCCTGTTGAAGTTGATAACAGTTCTGTTGATATTTAGCTAAATGTGAATCCATTCATCGATACCATCAAATTGCAGTGTTAGGTTTTAAACGTCTCCTTTGGTTGCTGGTATCAGTTCTGTTGTTATTGCTGAATGTGAATGCACTCCTTACTATCATCAAGTTGTAGTTTAACATTCTTAAAACTCTCCTCCGGTTTAAGTTTCTTTTGGTAACAGTTGTTGGATTGGGTGCAGGACAGGACTGATGAATAGGTTGTAACTATCTTGATGTCATCAGTCCGCTGTTAGCAATGGATACATACATCCTCCATTGGTTTATACCTTTATCTGCACCGGACCTTAGGTCGTTGTGATTATTGCAGCATCATTGGCAAGTCTTTCCTTGGTTGGAACACTTCTTCACTTTGACAAACTGGTGAAAGCTAATATCAGAATCTTACTTTTTTGGCGGCAGCGTCAGATTTCTCATTTGAAATTGATCCATGGCTAATCTGAGAAGTCTAAGCAGATAGTGGCTAAATGCTGATCCATCTTCTCCAAGCTCTGTGCGTTCCTTTTTTGTAAATGTTTATCAGCCATTCAAGTACAGCAATGAAGTCTTTACTGCTTGGTTATGAGTTTCTCAATATACCCTTAACCCTGGGTAGGGCCCAACCAGGTGGAACCACTGAGGGAAAGTGGACCTGTAACATCGCGTGGGCAGGAGTGTCAGATCCTGAAGTAGCTCCTGCTACCCGCTACCCTTACAAAGTCCCTAAAGCAGCATGTGACCAGGTTGGCAATAAAAACATATATAAGAATCGGCTGTGGGTTAAGCTCTACATTCCACACAATTTATGATTTCTTTTTTGAGATTGTGGAATTATTTTTCACCCAAATCTTGTTCAATCTGATGTATTGTACAATTAAAACAGGACATGTAGAAGATCAACCACACAGCAGCTAGGTTAAACATTGAATGCCCCAAAAATTGAATCTAATATCTGTTTTATATTAAAAAACTTAAAAAGTAAACTTTACGACTGTTCATGGCATGTACAGTACAGTGGAAAAAGTTAGTTGAGACAACAAAATAAAAATTTTGTTTTGGGAATCTCCCCCCAGTAAATTTCTCCAAACAAAGAGACATATTATGTACATTATACCCTCATGTGCCCCTTCCCTTCTTCAATAAAACTCTATTTCTATAATCAAGTCTGTTCAGAACTTCTGTAGTGAGCCTTGTTAGAAACCATTAGTTGTACATACATTAAGGCAATAGTTATCAAACAGTTAGGCAAAGGCTGGATAAATGCTGTGCATGTGGGTCTTAGACGTACAGTGAAGCAAGTCAGACCAATTGTTTAGATGACCATCGCCAAAGAATCAAAGTCCAGTTATTTTCTGCACCTCATAAATGTATCTCCAAATTCATGGAGACCTTTCAAAGCCAGATGTTGGGGTCATTACTCTTATGACCTTCGACACAAGAATTCAAGCCCAGTTACTGACCATTACCTATTTCTCCATTTTTATAGACAATATGCTGCCAGGGGTCAGATTAATCATTCTGATGACCCTCGCCAAAAGAATCCTAACCCAGTTACTGACCACACATAATATGTCTTCTTCATAACACCAACAACTTCCATCCAGTATACTGTATGGTACTCTTTATATCTGCTCATTTATTTTGACTTTTTGCAGTCAGGGGTTGGACCCATTTTTCTGAAGGCCATCGCCAAAAGAACACAAATCCAGTTACTGACCACTCCTTATATCTCTGTATCAAGTTAACTACTTTCATCAGGTAGTCTAGCTACTGAACTCTCCTTTTTGGATCTCTGTTTTTATTTTGCAGTCAGGGATTGGACCCATTATTCTGATGGTCATCACCACACGAATCCAAGTCCAGTTACTGACCACTCCTAATATCTCCTTCATGTTAACCATCTGATAACTATTGCCAGAAAGAATCTAAGTCTATGTTTTGTTGCACTCTTACAATTCCTTGCGTTAATAAAATATCACATGTTCAGTCACATGAAAAGTTCAGTTGTAGCAATCAACTTTCGCATTGAATGATTTATGTTCAAACAAACTACCTCATGGGTTTATGTTTCTGGGGATGTTTTTTGTCTAATAATGAATGTTTGATAACAGTTTGTTTACACTAAACTAAACATGCCATGAAAGAAGAATCTCTAACAGAAACCTTACACTTTGGGTAAACTATCATTTTGATGATGACAAGATCTGTTTTATCCTAAACATTGAAGTTAACACTAACAACAACTTTTAGAATAATTTGCTTGACTCCTATGACCAGATAATACTCAAACATGGTTTTCACTTCTTAAAAACAGTCAAACTTTTTTCCAGCAGATTTTCCAACTATCTAATAAACTGCTAGGCTTGTGTATTGTCTCACAACAGCACAGATAACAGAATTACTATGTAGAAGCATTATTGCAGATAGTTTATCTATCATTCCAAACCAGTGGATGATACTGACAAGTCGAATAGTAGAAAGGTTTTGGTAATCACTGAAAAAAAGAAACAATGACATTTCTATGAACTGTTTTTTCATTTGTGTAAATTGTGAAAACAGAAATTTCCCAAAGTGTACGTCTTAGAGACTATAAGTAGAATGCCATCACTTAAACAAACCAAATTTTGTTCCGAAGGACACATCGTAATGGAATATTTTCTGTTTTAAATTAAACTAGTGCTTGTATGCAGTCTGAACACTGCAACAAGATGATGCACTAAAACTGCTATTTGTGTCAGTCATTTCAAATGTTCATTGAGTGATACAATAATGACAACAGTGCTTCTTCAGAAGTCAAGACTGTTTTCATTTTTGGCTAACAATAATATAGTTGTTTGTTTATGTGTTGAAATTCACAAATTATTTAATTAATATAAAGTCTCAGTTTACTGATTCAGTTTCAGCACTGACAGACTATTATTTCCCTTGTGGAAGTTCATTGAATTATATTTAATTTGTAATTGGAATATTTCCCTGACAAGGGCATTAATATCAAGTATCAGACATGCTGAGAGTATCAATGCCCCCCCCCCTCCACGAGTAAAAAAAAAGTACAAATTCATGCTTGGATACATAAGCCCTTAGCCCCCCACCAGCCCCTCAAATGAAAATGTCTGGTTGCGTAAATTTTTTAATTCCGAGTTTAATTTTTAAAAACAAAAAGACAAAACCCACGCTTTTTGTTCTAAAACAGCTTGGATTACAGTTTCGGCATGTTAGCATTCTTGTTAATACTCAGGTAGTATTCATGAATGATCATATGGAATTTACAGTAAGATCAGTCCTTTTTGTAACATTTCAGTAGCTTTTTGCCAAAGAAATGAACTTGAGAGAAATTCTGAAAAAATTATAGTTCCGTGGCTGCTGAGTTTTTGGTGTGGTAATGAAACCATATGAAACTGTATGAACTAATAATAACATTGTACAAATATGCTAAAGACATGGTATGTCAATGGCTTTGGGAAGAGACTATTCCTTCTAATCCTCTAGCTTTCAAGAAATGTAAATTAAATATAAGTTACTGATTCCATGTATGTTCATTTTGTACATGTTATGCTTGTTTCAAAGGCTATACAAATTAAAATGAATACCGTCCTTTTTCAGCCTTCTCTTTTAATCTTAAATCAGTTTGGATAAGAACCATTATTAGTTTTATACCAACTAGGTTTTCAGTTGAACATACCAAACACTTTTTTGAAAAGCACTCTAACTACCATGTCTTTAAATAATTCCAAATAAACATTACAGGAGTACAGTTAGACTGAATGGTTTGATGACTAGACACATAAAATCAATGTCGAAATTGAGGCATACATGTTAAGGCATGTATAAATGAACATGTAATATTAAGGATTGGTTCAGTTTGTGATACCAGAAGTTACTCTGAGTGCTAAATGGAATAAGTCATTGACCAAAGTCTTAACATGAAGGAATAACATCAGCTGAATTGAAACTACACAAAGCTATTGAAATTTTCTGAATAAAAAAAGGGATTTGAAGTAGTTATGAAAACTTTTGTCAACACTGCTCGTGTATTTCTTTGACAATTGTTGAATATCAAATTCAAAGATAAGATCAGCCTAAAAGATTTACAAATGTTCATTGCATCCACAGTTATTTTCAGAGCTATACTTCCCAAAAGAAGAAGTTTCCTGTAAAAAACAAAGATTGTTTCCTGGTTATGGGGGGTTTATTTAGTGCTAAAACACTATCATGACTTTAAGAAATTAGTCATATAGAGCAAGTTTTGTATTGACCCTATTCCATCTGCAGGAATTGAATTGTTAAAGCTGTAGAGAGTCTACAGGTTGGTAAAAGTTGGTAAAAGTTTTTTTTAAATATTCATATCAGGTACAATCATGTGACAAATGTGACATGGTCCTCAGGATATTAGGTTGAGCATTATGGGTAAAAAGGCAGAGGTGAAGGTTGAAGGCAAAGCATTGCCTCAACAATAAAATAGAGATATAAGGAAGATGGACTGGTAGTGGTGAAGGTTGAAGGCAAAGTAGAGCCTCAACATTCAATGAGATCAAGAAGGAAGAAGTACAGATGGTGGTGATTGTTGCAAAGTAGCGCCTCTCTTTGTGGAGGAAGTGGGGAAGGACACTTTCAGAGATTCTGGTAAAAGTGCATGCCTTCATTGTATTGAAAAGTCACATATATACTTAATTCATGTACAAAGTTCTTAAATCTTTGTCTTCAAATCGTTCACTGACTTTTTGATCACTTTAGTAATTAAATTAAGAATGATGCCAATGCTTCTGTTCGCTGTTCTGCATCACATGACCCTCTGATCTAATTGGATCACCACTGCAGCTGTTTCAAATGGCTTTCAACTACATGTCAAATGGATCAACAGCTGTGATCAAATGGAACACAACTGTGTCAAATCGATTGCAACTGTGTAAAATGGATCAACAGCTGTGTCAAATGGATCCCAAATGTGTCAAATGGATCCCAACTGTGTCAAGGGTCAACAGCTGTGTCATTTTAAGGTCATGATAATCTCTTTCAAATATTTAGGTTGGAAATAACATGTTGTTCCCATAAAATTATTAACATTGCAAAAGTCTTTGAATTTAGGACAAGAAGGGGCTTGAGTTGAGTTCTAGCCAGATCATTATGAGAAAGAAGATCCAGAGAGAACATAGGTCAGTGGTTGGAGTATAATAGAAGGGACTGCATCAGGTAACTTGTATCACTGACACCAAGATAATGAACTCAGTTGGACAAGTGGTGTGAGAAATGCCATGGATGAGTTTATAACTACAGAGGGTCAAGAAGATGATAGAAGAGATGGTGTGGTGTCAAGATCAGGACCTAACCAACCACTGAATCAAAGCATTGGTTTTTTGAAGAGGAGAACCCTTTCCTCAATAGTTTTTATTAAATACATATGCAAATTTTGTCAATTTTGTTTACCACATTTTAATGAAAAAAAAAAACAAGAAGAGTGAATCTCTCTTTGCATTTATAGCAGGCCTATTCTAATTGCTGAAATCAAAATATGCAACGCTGGTTGTCGGTTGCAACAAATGCTATTCTCTTAATGAAAACTTTACCCTTTGTGTTGATTTGTACTGGCTTGGATAATTTCATTGTCAATTGCTCCCCTAAATGTATAAAAGTCCTGCAATTTGTCTTCACTTATCACTTCTTCAGGTAAAAAACTATGTCAACTTTTGTTGACACAGCATATAAAAATTCTCTTGAGTACATTGTGAGCACAAGATGTTAAATCCATCCTCAATTCCAATGAAACAAAACCCACACCAAACTTAAAATACCTGGACTTCCCAGTGGGCTCAGGTTGTCACATAAACCGGATGCATGTGGCAAAGCAATTATTTTTTACTTAGTTGAATTTTGTAGATCAAAATAACAATGATTAATCTTATTTTATATTGCATAACTTCAAATGGTCTGCCTCAACATTGATCATTAATAACAAGACTTTCCCATTGAAAGATTCCATGTACAACGTACTTCAGCTTTATGACACGCTTTCCTAAGTAGTGCTATGACTGATGTCACTTTGTAGCAGACTCAAAACTAATTTAAACCGTTCTTCAAATCAGTCACAGACACATTATTCTGCCTATCAACCATATTATAAAGGGTTGTGTTATCATGGTGGTATTATCAGAATGGATACTGCTTTTGATTGAACTGAACATACAATATTGCATCTGCTATAATAATATTGTTCAATTCTACTGGACAATGTATGCTCTTACAAACTCACCCATTACAAGTATAGTAGCAAACTGGCTGCAATAATAATCAAGTTATTTGACATAAAATGGAAGATATTTTGATCATCTCATTCGGAGATGAAATAATAAATGTTTAAAAATCACAGCTGTATGCTTATCTGTTACCATCACAAATGAGCAAAATACACGACAAGTACCACATGCCCAAGAGTCAATGCTCGGTAGCATTATTTGGTTTGTATGGATTGTAATACTTAGAACCTTCAAGTGATTCTCTTAAATGCTATTGGAAGTTACTAGGTTGTCAGTGACCAATTAAGGATTGGACCTTTGTTTCATTTTCTAAAATCAATCTTATGGTTGGGTTTAGACAGCAATACTTTATTATACTGAACATCAACTTGTACTACAATGATCTGAACTTAAACATTGCATTAAATGGATATCTTTAACTTGCAAATCCTGTGTGATACCAATGAATGGAGTATCTCATTTCAAACTGTACACTTATTTGTTTGTTCAGATCTTTGTAAGATGTTTGCACTTCTAGATCCTTATTTTCTTATCACTGAGGAGAAAACTAAACAATGCAAACTCACCTATTGCGATTTAGGCTGAAGAGGTCTTTGATGACATCGTACAGGGCCTACAGTGTGGTGCTGAGATTGATCACTGTCCTGGTTTGCTGTTCATTTCAAATCAACTCTCTTTCATAAGAACTGCACAATTATTGTCCAAGGCTGTTGCAGAATATCCAGGCTACTGTGACATCGATGAGTAGTGAAGAGATTCCCTTCTAATGGCTCACCAGACTCACTGCAATACAAAAATAAAAACAGGTTCATATTAAAAAATTATATAAAGTATAAATGCTGTGATAAAAAACAAAACAAAACAAACGAACAAATACCAGGAAAAAGACAGTTAGACTCACGTCAATGTGTTTAAAAGTTGTGTATTGTTGCATTTAGATCAGGGCCATAATTGTCTGGGCAGCAGTTTCAATTGATGTGGGTAAGTTTAATCATTGCAACCAAAGAAGAAATACAAGAAACTGAAACCAAGAGCTTGTCTCAGAATTGAGTATGGAATGAGAGTATCAACAGTTTGAATCAAAATAAACACGGATGAGATGACAAGCACTAGGCTAGATAGTCCCCAACTTTATTATTATAGATTGAAAGAGTTGACACATGGAATCCAACAGGGCAAAACCAAGAGAGAGGGAAAGTGCCAAACACTGTTTTGAAATGAGTAACATCCGGTTCAGACAGGTGCTCTAGAGTCATGCAGAACCAAAATACTCAATTAAGATGGAAAACTACCACTTCCCTGATGACGAAGGCACTATTTACTCATTCAATCAACCTCTGGACAATGGACATACCAACTGATTTAGTACACAATTGATAACAAAAAGTATACGTAAAAAGCTGAAAATTTAATGCTGGTGAAAAACTGGGATTTGTTCCACCTATAATTGAAAGTGCTACAGCCAATATTGGCCAAAAATCAATACCCCAACACATTGCCAAATGTTGTGGCTTTTTTCTCGCAAATCTAACGTTGCTCTATTGATTGCTGACAAAAAGACAATGTGATTCGGATGACCTTGGCCCAATGTCAGAAACAAACATAATGCCAACACTGTTCATGGCAACATGAGGCCAATGCAAAAAGCTAATACAATACTAAGCCTGTGACAGTTAAACGTTTAAACGTTTAAACGTTTACAAAATCACTATGCGTTTAGTAAATTACTAACCGTTTAAACGAAATGAAAAATGAAAAAATAAGCCTTTTGTTTTCGCTGCCTTATCGCTGTATTTTTCTGCTTGAAACAATTTAGTTTAATTGAAATTGCCCGACAACTACTGTTGAATGGCCCGATACTTTTTATCTCTGGCAAGTACAGTCTGTCAGAAGGCTGATAGAAACTTGTTTGTGGTTCAATAATTTGCCGACAAGCTTTTGGTCGGCTCCACTGTGGGCACGTGTGATTGACACTTACTTGCTCAGTGAACCTAAGCTACAACTAATTCAAACCTACAATTTGTTATACATTTTGCTTTGTGCGTTGCGCCGAAAACATACACACAGAATATGCAGTGTGGGGTTTTATATTTTTAGAAAGCTGGCTATGCGTTATTAAGAAACATTAAAAAAAAAATCATATTTGGATGATGTTATCCCCTAATTTCTGCCCTAAATAATACTTTTTCCATCAACAACCATTTTCATGGATTCGTGATTTAAGGATCGGTTGTTTAGAACTTCGTTTGCAATAAAATCATCGAGATTCATCGACCGGTCGACAACGCAAATTGAGAAAATTCCAGTACCTTTGCCACGCATCGCCCTCTATCGGCAAAAGTTGTTGTTGTTTGAATAGCCTTAATCCAAGGCTGTTTAAACATGTATTGTACCAATCTGCAGGCGTGCGGCACACTGTGCGGCAATTCTTTACTCAGCCCGTGAGCGTGTACTGTGTTGGAGACTAGCCAAGCTCTCTTATGAATATGGTAATTACAACAGCCATCAACAACCAATCACAGCGTGCGGAATGTTGGTTAGCTTGGACTTTGGACCCTGCTGTTGTAGACCATACGTTGTGGGGCCCGGGCCGATGCATGATTTACCGTGGGTTTTTCTACTTTTTACTTTTCGTTTGACCACCTTCTGGGTGTTTTTCCTTGCAATGTTTTTTTGTACCGATCCTTGGATTAGATTGCAAGTAAGTTCGTCCAGTTCGTCGTACACAGAATACTGGTTGGGGTACGTTTTCGCGGTCGTAACCAATAACTGTTTCAATGGCAAGATCAACCGAAACAGTTATTGGTTACGACCGCGATCGGACTTCGACTAGGACTGACCATAGAGCAAGGAACCTTGCTCTATGGACTGACGTCCGTTTATGTCTGTGTTTTTATTTCCACGTGAATTTGTGCTTGATGGATATGAAGTCTGGATCGTCATGCCTCGCGATTGTTATAATTAAAACATAAACAGAGCACCAGTCTACTTACAATGACTGCAACGGCTGGAAAAGCGTATAAGCTGACCTTTGACCGCGTTTTTTTTTTCTTCACATTTTCGTTAATTACGTGATATTTTGATGATTTTTTTTTACAACGACCATTTAAAATTTATTGTCTGTCATTCCACATCACTAAATTAGGTAAACAGTAAGCCGGTGTGTCCCTTTAACATTTGTAATGTACAGAACATGTACCTGTATACTGAAATGAACGATCGCAATTCTAATGCTAGGGTTTGGAAGTCGGGCATGACTTGTCGGCTGGTCGTTTGGTCGTATTAAGTGCAGGCGAAAAATAGTTTGTGTGTAAAGGAAGCTTATACCAGTGTTCGGCGCTGCCTTCGAAGTTGCTTTCATTTCGTGGTTTGTCATTTTTTTGGCAGGGCAGCCAATTATTTTAGCGAGGCGGCCAATTCTTTGGCAGGGCGGCCTTAAACTTTGGGAGGGCGGCCGTTAATAGTCAAAACATTGGGACTTCCTTGTACCACTGAGGATTTTCTTTGGTGTTCGTGTAATTTAGAACATTGACTTGCCACTGACAAACGTTTAAACGGTTAACCGTTTAGAAAAGTTTTGTTTAAACGGATAGTAAATTAAACGTAGGGTCACAGGCTTATACAATACCAACGCCAACATTGCCGACCAAAAGCCAATGTTGGCCCAATGTATGAATGTTATCTGGGAAGCACTTAATAAAGGTTGTGAAGTTCTTTTGATTCGTTGCTCTGAGATTAAATGCAGCAAACCTCTCTCTGAGATGGACATGTATTCAATAAGAGTTTAAAATGCACGTACCTTGGTTACCTCCTGGGTTTGTGTTGTGATCAGTTCATTCTGGTCGTCGTTACAATCAACTACTCAGTGTAGTCATCCATGGTTTCCATCAGTTCATATAGTCAGTACATGTCCAAGTGTGTTGTGTTTCTGTGGTGCCTCTACATCTTTAACTTGGTGTTGTATATTGTGTGCTGCTGGTGTCGACATCTTATGTTGCAAAACGTCATGTGGAATGTAGACAAATCAATCTAAAATAAAGAAAGTTTCAAAATCAAAGAATTAGTTATCTATGTAGACACACTACAATCCTACCTCAGATTCAAATACATACCTTGTTGGTTAACGGGATGTTTCTTACAGAAACTAGGTGTATTTTTGGCAAAGCCAGTTAATTTTTAGCTGATGGACCACGGGGCTGGAATACTTTTGAAGATGCATGGCCGGTGTTTAGATGTGGGATTTGTTTTTATAGATTTTGAAACATCAATAAAAAACTTACAACTTTTAACATTGGGAGCTTTAGATGCATGAACTTTTGTTTTTAACTGGAATAAGCAAGTTAATGAATATTCATGACTTCTGTGACCTCTGTGCTGTGGGCTGGTCACGGCCTACACACACATGCGCATGCTGTGCATTTTGTGTAACGTTCATGATCTTTGTAATCACACACTGTTTGTAGCTTGTGTAGATGTAAACTGAGTTGGTTTTAATCACATTCTTCATATGGGATAATCGAGCTATATAAGGGTTATTGCATTTTTATCGCATAGTCATGTTAACAAATTTCGTTAAGGCATTAACCATTTGCGTTAGTGCGTTTTCCGTGCTGTTGGAATCAACATTTACGCTAACACACTTCGTAACCTTCGTAACACTTCTTCAATCTGGTGGTTATGTTACTGACTTGTTAGTAAATCCCATTTTTCACACCCAATGTTGGCCTTAAAACAAAGCTAAAATAACGTCAAACCCATTAAGTACTAATCACGTTCAACACTAATAGGATATTCTAACGATAGGCAGTAATGCGTTTTCACCGCATAATCACATACAAAATCAAAAGATTTTTTGTGTGATTACGTAATCACATAATGACACTATCTGCCCCGTCAATGGCGTGTTCTGCACATTTAATAATCAGGTTATTGACAAGTTTTGAATCAAGTGATGCAAACTTAGTATTCACGCTATTGACACAAAAATGTCATTTTTCACAATACCAATATTCACGTTATTGACCAATATTTGACTCCAGTTTTTTACACCTAATAATCACGTTTTTGGCTGTTCTTGTATTTGTTGTATTAACCAATAACAATGTTTTTGGCCCAATTCATGTTCAATTCTTAACCACGTTATTGATCTGTTCTTGAATCATTTCATTGTTGCATTTTTATCATATTTCTTTGTATGGCAATACATTGGTACCAAGGCTTATGGTCTTGTGTTTTTTATTTATAATTTCAAGTTCACGTATCTGATCCTTTTCATTAAATTTTTGCAATGAAACGAAAGCCTGGATAGTAGAAGCATGCTGTAAATACATTTTATTTTTTTATTTCTGCACTTTTAAAAGATATTGCAGTTTGCATATTTATAGGGGCACATATCCAAATGTAAACTGATGTTAAAATAGGGCCAACGCGGTTTAATGACAATCTACGCAAAAAGATTAAAGAACATTGTCACTTTAACAAAATTCGCTTTACTAAAAGTACCAAACTTTGATTAGGCTTTGGATGTAGCTGGGGCTTCCTTGTCCCCTGATACCAACCGTATAATATAATTATCCTGATAATGGAACAGGACAGTGTACACCAGTAATTTTTTAGAATAAGGAAAATGAACACATATGTTTATGCATGGAGGATGTCATACAAAATTGCATTTAATCATTTGTACATTATGTAGGCAGAATGTTGACCTTAATCCATAAGCCAGAAAATGCATTTTTACCTGAATTTTGACTCCACAAAATGACTGTTCCTCATAAGAAACTTCAGGGTATTTCCGAATTATATTACAATCTCCAAATAACAAAATTAACCGCGTGTACAAAAAAATCTCATATGTTGCATGCACAATTAAATTAAGGAAGACATGATCAATAGGTGGCGCTATTTTCAAATGTCCATTCTAAAAACTGAAAAAGCTCAAAATAATTTAAATTTCTAAAACCCCCAAACAAGATCCTTTTGAATAATTTAAGGTAACAATATGGTATAACAATTTAAAACAAAACTGTCATAATTTAATATAAAAACATATTTAATAGAGCATAATAACATGGTTCCAATCTTAAGCTGTGCATGCTATATGACATACTTAGTGAGTCAGGGTACCTATTTAAGTAAACAATACCACACACTGCAGTGATGCAGTGGTGGAAGGAGCACATGGTTTATGTTAATTATTTTGTTATGACTGGAAGTGAGTCGGCTGAGCTCAACAACAACCCAGTTATTCAGGGTAAATACTTTTTATAATTCGTTGAAAATTATTATTTAATCTTTAGTGGACTATTTATTTTGCAAGCCTCAATTTGTTTGAGAAAGTAGAATATTAATTATTCGTATTAATTACTAGTTTAGTAATTCAATTATATATTTTTTTAAGACTAGAAAAGTAGTACTAATTTTCTTTCTTTTTTTTTCTTTTTTTTATTCAAATAAATTGGCCCTTTGCATGAGTATTTCGGTTTATCTGGACCAAAAACTTCTTAAATGCTCCATAAAAAGCAAACAAACAAACAACAAGCAATAAAACAAAACAATTTTATCTTAATTTAATAAAAGTAATGAGGCAATTAAAAAAAATAAAAAATAAAAAAATTAAGCCATTGAAATTATGGTTGAAAAATGACCAGGCCAACACAGAAACCCAACTTTGTGCCATTATAACAACTTTCTCCCCCCCCCCCCCGCCTAACCACCAAATTAACTAAAAGTATTTTAGTGTGAACATTTTGAATTCATGTCAAAAATGGTTTCAGCTGGTTGAAAAATTCACAAACTGGTGGTTTTGACCACCCAAAGAAGTAATTTTAAAACATAACAAATAAATAACTAATAAAAATAACAAATAAATACAAAATTAATAGGTCAGTAAAACAAAAATACTTACAAACTATAAAGTGGTTTTTTTTAGTACATGTTATTTTAAACTCACTTTCTACAATCAAACTTTTACTGCAGGCAGGATATTCTAACTTTTTAGTATAATTTCTTTGGAAAAATCATAAAAACTCTTATTAAAGACACTTTAAAAAGTTAATAAAAGCCTACATTACATGTACATGTAGGCCTTGGTCAGCCCATATAAGTTTCCTACTTATTTCCAAGAACCAACATACTGCCTGTTACTGTTTTATAAAACAACATGAACCTTAAAATTGTATAGTTTTTGCTATAGCTAATAACCCCCAGTAAGCCACCGAGCCATGATTTTCAAGGCAGAATTAGCATTTTTGTTAATTACTCCTCTAATGAATAAAGTAGAAAGCCTTTTTTTCTTGACTTCCTCCATAATACGATTGAAAAACATAATGGAGAATTTGAGTGGCCTAGCTTATCTGGTTTGCCCGCTACATCCAATTCAACTGGCGCTGGTCCAAGGTGTATGGGGATTTCCCCATAGACTTGCGGTGACATTCCTTAGCGTAGGGCCTATGCCTTAGCATACCTGTACATGTTGTATGCTCTGCAGGCAGGCTTGTCTGTCAACAGATGAAATAACAACACAGACTTGATGGTGCCAGCTGTTGGGCTTCACCAAAGGTTTCCAAAGAGTTATTTATTTTGTGGGTAAGGGGGGCGGTTCTTATGTTTTGGACTTTGTGAATGGAGTTTTTTTTTTTTTTTTTTTTTTTTTTTTCTCTTTTTTTTTTTTCTTAGTGATATATAGTGGAATCCTTCAGGGCCCATGTGGGGGTATGGGGGAATTGTTTTACTATCTCTAGACCATCTCAAAGGTGTTGGGGATGCTCAGAGTCCATTTATGGAGCATTAAATCCCCTGTTAGTGTGTGTGTTAGTGTGACATGATTTTCATGGCCAGCCCAATGCATAGCGTTTTCGTGCGCGCATAACGACCTGCAGGGTTGGCGTTTAAAGTTTCACGGAGCAAAGTAAAAACAAAATTTTAAAAAGGCAACGCAAATATTTAACAAAACATCCAAACCCTACACTTCCAAAAAAATGCAAAGAATTTACACTTTTTCAAATGTTTTTCTACTTCAATTATCCTGTTGCTTTAGTGACCATGTACCACAACAAAATGTGTACCATTGAAGCAACAAACTTGTTGTCCTACCCAAGCACCCGCACCCTACCCCCCCCCCCCTCTGAAAAAAAAAGAGCTAAAAGGGGTAAAAATATTTTTACAAATTTAAATGGCAGCAATGACAATGTTTTCAATTGATATTTTCATCTAATGAATTAATAATGACTATTTTTCTTCTGACGATAAATGTTTTTATTGAGTGTAAGATATAAAAGCAATGAGTAATGAGCTGGCAGAAAGTAGCCTTTATTGACAATTTAATATTATTATCATCACTTTTTTGTCTTTACTACCAACACCTCTTTGTATGAAAAAGAATGTTAAATTCTCAGAATAAATGTCATATATGTCAAAGCAATACTAATTCTAAGTTTTAGTAAAGGCCAAAGTAGTAGTTTTTAAATCACGGAATTTGTTACTGGTGTAAAAACAAAATTAATTAGTTCCTATTGTTCAAATAAAAAACAATTTCAACTGATCAAGTTATGTGTCTCAGAGGGGGGGGGGGGTGGTCAACCCTAGAGGTTTTTTTTACAGGATTTTTTCAAACTACATTTTGGATGGTTTGGTAAAAATAATTGACCTTTTCGCTCGTCAGGGTAGAGTCAGGGGTGTTTCCTTGCCACTAAGTTAGCTAATTAAAGGGGAAAATTAAATTACTGGGTAAATGTAAATGCTCAAATCAGTCTCGGCAATAGCGGGGCATGTAAAGAAGTCATTTAAACAGGTAACAAATTTTAGGAAATGCACATCAATTTTTTTAAGATGCCTTAGATGGTGTGATAAGAATTGTTGACCCTTTTTAACACAAGGGTTAAAATCAGATAATAGAATAATAATAGTTAAAATTTTCGTGCACCACATACAACAATTAACAAAAATATTCAATTGCAACAACAAACTTGCTGAGGTAACTTAGCCAACACCCTTCCAACTTTTTGAAGGGGAAAAATGTCGAAACAGGCAGCAATTACATTTTTTTCTATTTAGCGTCAACTGAGCTACTGAAGATTGCTAAAAATAAATCACATTTTAGGATATGGTTTTGAAGGAACTTAAATTCTTAGAGAGAATGAAAATTAAGTTAGTCTCTATTTTAAAACAACAAATAAACAACACACAAATAATTAAATAAATGATTTTTTGAAAACACCTATTGCAATGGAGTTTGTTACTGCATGTTTGATATTCCTCCTATTTCTGTCTTATTTCCAACTTTTACTTTAAAAAAAATGTTTTTTTTCCATGGAAAATTCTGAGAAATTCTGATTAAGTACCCTAAAAAGTATATGAAAGCCTACAACATGTAAGCCTACAGGTAGGCCTTGGTCAGCTTATGTACTTGTGAATTTTCCCACTTTTTTCCAAGGACCAATAATAATGCCTGTTTCTAGAATATAAAACAACATGTGCAATGTTTTTTTGACTGATTACATTGACAGGCTGTGAATTCAAGCTTCACATAACAGTGTCAACATTCTGACAGAAGTACAAAAGGCAAAATGGCATTTTGAAACTATCTCAAAAATTTACTATTAACAACAACAACACTGTATAGTTATAAAAAGTACTATTAATTTACACTCTCTCTTATTAGCCATTGGTTTAAATGAGTATGCCCAACAAAAAGCCCAAATTTGTACCATTGCATCAATAATCTTGCTTGGCTATCTAAGCTCCCCCGCCCCCTGAAAAGCCATTTAGAGAAACAGGCAGCAATGGTTTTCAATTTGAATCAATTAATTATTATTATTAATTATTAATTTATTATTAAGATAAATGTTTTTAATGAGTGTAAAATCTAAAAGCATTGAGTAACGAGCTTGCCGAAATTACCTGTTTTTGACAAATTAATAAATCCAGACAATACTATCTGAAACTCTGAGAATGTTCAATTATTAAAATTACTGCCAAAAATAAATGCAACAAAAACAAAGCAAAACTAGTTCTCACAGCAGTTTCAGTAATAGACAAACTAGTTAATTTTATTTCACAAATATTGCAATGGAATGTGTTACTGATGGAGAAAACAAAACTAATTTTGTTTACAACTGACCAAATTTATGGCCAATTTAGTGGTGACGTGTCATGTGATGGTGGTCAATGCATTGTGGGAACTCAACATGGTCGCCATACCTGGCAACCATCTTGGATTTTGTGTTTCAAGCCTGTATGTAGGGGTTAAAACTTTAACAAGAAATAATAGAAATGTTCGATCAGGACCCCATATAAAATGTTTAATCATGTAAATGTTGGTGAAATAAATAGTTGTAGCAAGTTTGTAGTCAAAGTTTAAGAGACAATTGGTAGCTTGATTCTATTATGCACAAAGAGTTACTAACGAAGACAAAACCCTATAACTTAATAAAAACCTGTATTCTGCGCTTTTTCGAAAAAAGCTCACTCTTTTCAATCAGACATTGGAATAAAAACAGTTAAAATGGTCATGCCCCACAAAAAATTGCATTATAACACACCTCTTGCTAGTTCTGTGGTCTGGTTTGCTGAAACATGGTCACGTTGGGTTAGTGCATGAGATTTGCGCCACCGTAAACTAGATGCAGGTACGCATAATTTGCGGGAAATAGTTCCCGAACGAGGCATTACACTTAAACTTTTTGACTTGATACAGCGCCCCCTCATGATGTGAACAGTGAACAACAATAAAAAAAACAACAACTGGGGAAACTAAAGCATTCCTTGAAGTGTTGAAATGCTTATGATTTAATTGGCAATGAATTAATTGTTGACATTTCTTGGGCCCTTGAGTCTCCAGAAGTGAGGGACCTATACCTTTGCATTCTCAGGAAATAGGTCCCTCTTTTAGTCATTCACAATCCCTGGGAGGGGGGAGACAGATGTGCTCTAAAGTAAAAGCTTAGGCAATTAGTCACATAAAGACATTCTGGAGAAGGGGCAAGGGGTATTGGTAAAGCAACAACCAGAACTGAGCCTTAAATAACATTTTAATTGCATATTGCAGAACTTAGTTTAGACTAAATGTGTTGTAGCAAAGTTTGTCATTTTCAATTCCTATTTTACAACATTTGGTTTGCATTCCAGTCATCTAAATGAAATGGTTAAAGTGTTCTTACTATTTAGTGATTTAAACAAGTGACTCATAACTTGGACTCTACCCAATTGACTCAGACTCAGACTCTGACTCGATCCAAGTAACTTGGTACTCAGACTCAAACTAAGTGGCTAGGAACTCAGACTCAAGACTCGACCCAAGTGACTCGACAATAAGATTCGAGCTAAGTGGCTAGACCCAAGTGACTCAGGACATGGACTCAACCCAAGTAACTTGAGACTCCAACTCGAACCAAGTGACTTGTGACTAGGGACTCGGACTCAGACTCGACACAGGTGACTCAACTACAACCCTAATGTTAGGATATTGTTTTTGCATGAACTTAAGCTCTAAGAGGGACTGACTGTTAAGTCAATCTCTCTGTACTATTATGAGTCATTGAGTATTGAGCTGGCTGAAATTATCTACTACTGACAACTAATCTTTGAAACTATTTTACAGAAAGTAAATGTTATTAAATAGTTTAAATCAATGCCAAAAATGGTTGCAGCTGAAAACAAAGTGATACTATTCAGACGGCAGATACACATGTACAGTAATGGACAAACTATTTGTTTTTTAACCCCAAAACTTAGAAGGAGTGTGCTACTGGTAAAAACTGAACCTTCATTGTGTTGAAATTGTGAATTGTAGCTTATTTAGCTGTGTAAGGAGCTGGGATTTACTGCATGGTATTGACCAGGTTGGTCACTGGTTGACCGCTGTAAATAAACTGAGCCAAAGTGGAGTCCATTAACAGCAGCTCCTCAAATTGTTTTTGCCACTAAAGAGCAAGAAAATGTACACATTTTCCATTAGATAGGATCTTCATGTGAGTGGGGACAAAATTACAAGCCAGGGCTCGGATTGGAGATAAAAATCCACAGGAACACAGAGCTTGTAGATCAAGTTGTTTACTTGACAAAACATTTTCAAGACCAGAATCAAAGTGTTTTTTGACCAATAATTGCACTAAGACACGTAAAAGAAGATTTATCTCTTTCTTCTCTTCTTCTCAAGAATACTTCAATACTCAATAGAATTGAAATATATTTCTAAGACTCAAAGTCAACAGAAATTACAGAAATTCTTAAATTGGAAAGGATATTGTGTATGAAAATGTTTTCGCAATTTCAAACAACTTTCACATTGCTATATAAAATAATGCAGCCAATAAATTTACATTGCACTAGGGTTTTTTACTATTTGTTTATCGCTAATGATGTTTATTGCCTATCCTTTCATTTACAGCCATCTTCAGAGACAGAAGCCTAACCAAGCACAGCTAATGTTCTCCACAATATGATGTCAACTATGGATATGAACAATCTATGTGAGGAGTGGTTTACAATGTATGTACTGAGGCTTTGGGAAGTAATGAACTAGCTGGCCAGGCCAGTAAACTTGTATAATGGAGCAGCCATCTTGTTTGTCTCTTGTTTAAATCATTTGGGTTTGAATAAAGAAAAATTGACTGGAGCGGGACTTGAACCAACGACCTCCGGATTAACGTATATACCAGCGCTCTACCAACTGAGCTATCCAGCCCTATGTTGGCATTCTCCCTATTAGTCAATATCTTTGTTCTGGAGTGCCAGTCAGAAGCCATTCAACCGTAAGCTGCCGTGTAGCCAGGGATCACACCCAAGTTACGATACAACCTGGGAAGGGGTCAAATCAACGTAATCAAAACGACGCTGGCAGGCAGAACAGATTGGTGCATTTTAGAGATAATTAGAATGAATATTTATGATTGCTATTGCAGTCAGGAAACATTTTGGCAGCATGCCCTCTACAAACTCCTGGGACAGATTTGGAGCTTTTTCTGGGTCATGCTGACCTGATGTTGACTCTGATTCTGTGTAAGTTTGACCCATTTCTGGGTCATACTGACAGAACAGAAGTGGCAGTTTAAGTGCATTTGCCAACAGAAAATTTATGAAGCATCTACATTGATGTTCTCTTGTTTTCAAGAAACATTTTATGTTACTGTCTGGCCATAATCTGGTAAGAATCAAAAATAGTTTTCTCAAATATAAAAGTCATTTTGTTTGAGAATCAAACACAAGTTTCTTAAATATAGCAGCTATTTTGTTGGCCATAAGAAACTGCAAATGGAAAAAAAGCCTTGGGTTTATTTTGTCAATATCCATCTGAAGCTAACTGTTTTAAGTTAACAATTTAAAGTTAGGTTATTTTTGGCAAAATTGTGACACGCTGGATTAAAGCACAACATTGTGTACAGTTATTCCATACATCCCATAGAATCATTCTAGAGGGGGGTGCCCTGTTTGGGTGACCTAGGTCAAGGTCAGGATGACGTCGAAGTTCATGTGGTATTATAATACTGCGCATATCATTAGAACTTATAACAAATGACCATGCAGCTTCTAATTCAGACACTCATGCATAGCTATGTGGTAAAAGTTGATCCCTTTAGTTTACTGACCTGGAGATGACAGACCGGGCACCCTCCTCTAATATGCTTCTTTGGGACTCCTAAAACAAGTGTGCAAAATTTGGTGCTTTAATCCGGCATGTCACAATTTTTCCATTAAGCCACCAGACTAAATGGGGGCCTGGAGTCCGGACTAGTTCTGACCAGGGACTTTTTAAATTGTCCAATTGTGTGACAGCAGTGTCATCATTTCACAATGAAGTTACTTTTGTTAAAATGATCAACTTCACAATTACACCATGTTACGACCTTGACGAGACCTCGTTCATATTTCAATGTTGTCATCATGTCGTCATCGTGCATCACATGACATCACCTTAAAGGTGCACTTTTCAAAGTTGTTTGTGTTAACAGGAAAAAAGGGGGATCAAACTGAAACTTTGCATGTATTCAAAAATTGGAATGTGTAACATCCAAAGTTTGAGGTTCTGTACTATTTACATCATCAAGTGGCATCATAATTGGCACCATTTTTTCTTGGGGAGCACTGTTGGCCAACCAATCATAGATTCCACTTGCACTTTTAAAAAAATGGATCTTGATCTACATAATGGTGAGTTCCAAATTGGGGGGGGGGGGACCCGGGGGTCACTGACATTATTTGGGGGTCCGCGTGTCTCCCTGTGTCCCCCCCCCCCCCTAGTTACGCCACTGCTTAAAGGTGCAGTTTTACAAGATCTATACATTCAAGCTGAAATCATTGCATGTGTTCATGCCAGGGTACAACCAAAATGTGAGGTCTTGTTAAAATGACGTCATCAAATGTCATGTGATGTTACCTTAAAGGTGCAGTTCTACATTAGTTCGCACAAACACACTGCCCTAGTTTATTTATTAATTTTTTTATTTTTTTAGAATTTGATTAACTCCATGGTAATTTCCTAGTCTTTAATTATTTAGGTGTAATGGAATGCATTCAACCATCAGTTTCTGTATTTTAACCATTGTCATGCAGATCTATTGTCAGCACTGGTTCCTTCAGGAAAATGACACCATGTTAAGACCTTGATAAGACCTCGTTCATATTACATGGTTGTCATCATGTCATCATCATGCATCACATGACGTCATCTTAAAGGTGCACTTTTAAAAGATTTTTGTATTTACAGGAGGAAATATGCGATCGAACTTAAACTTTGCATGTATTCAAAAATTGGGATGTTTAACATCAAAAATTTGAGGTCCTGTACTACTAATAACATCATCACGTGTCCTGGGTGCCACCCCCCCCCCCTTCTTAGTTATGCTACTGCTTAAAGGTGCAGTTTTACAAGATCTATACATTCAAGCTGAAACCATTGCATGTGTTCATGCCAGGATGTGTTACAACCAAAATGTAAGGTCCTGTTATAATGACGTCATCAAATGTCACGTGATGTCACCTTAAAGGTGCAGTTTTACACACTGCTCTAGTTTACTTATTTATTTGATTGTTATTTTATTTTAATTATTTTTTTAATCTGATTAACTTTATGGTAGTTTTTTAGTGTGTAATTATTTAAGTGTAATGGAATGCATTCAACCATCAGTTTGTTGTTTTGTAACCATTGTAATGCAGATCTATTGTCTGCACTGGTTCCTTACACGGGAAAACCCCTAAGTATTTTAGTGACAACCTTCCATGTATGACAAATTAAAGGTTTTTGTCTACATTTATAATATTTATGCTACTATTGTTGAGTTTTTCTTACATGTATGACAAATTTAAGTTTTTTTTTTATTTCTGCACGTTTAATTCTGTGTAACTTTCCAACTATGTCTAAATGAAGGATGGTCTCTCTTTTTTGGTGTGCAATCTCACTTTTGCCGGGACAAAAAAATCCCACTAAATACACTATCTGTGAAAAAGTTTGTCAAAATTTGAAGATAATATTGTTTCACCTTTGGATTAATATCAGTATGAATGTAATGTAATCAGTGATTTATCACATTGAGACTTATTCATTCAATTATTTGTATCTATTTGAATTGTTATTTTGTTGATTATCATTTCTGTACTTTGTGTTTAGGGGATCCATTGTAATTACCCTCAAATGGGGGCAAACCTAGTGTTATGTCTTTGTTCAAGTAGTGTATGTTTTCTTATGACATATTGGAATTTATTGGAATAAATTATTGAAAACCAAACCAATGCTTGTTGATTTGTTTGATGTGTATGACAGTTTTCCTCTAAATCTCCACCCCGAAAAAAAAAAAATTAAATGGATCATGGTATTAAAATTGTCTCCATTTAATTTAGTTTCTGACCAAATCACTATTGATAACAAATTTGTTTGGGTGCTGTGCAAAAAAAATCAAAGTGCCCTCAACTTGTGTGAGTAAAACATGGAGGTGCATGCTTTGTATGCATTGTGTAGACCAACAAGCAACAGAACACTAAGTGGGCACCGTGCAATGCACCGGTGGAATGTACATGTGCACGTGCACGTGGTGGGACAGCCATGGGCTAGTGGTGGGAGTGCTGTAGTCTCAGCCTGAACATTCGTGGTTTGATAGTCAAAGGGTCCAAATTTACTAATTTTGAAATCACCAACGTGGTCCTTACCTGATTATGTATTCATTGCATGGGTTTAAAATATCACTCGTCTACGAAATCATGAAGAAATTGATAAGTTTAGGTTGCCGCTGACCCAAAAATAAAAAGCCCCTCTTCGTTTGTAAATAGACTGGCTCCTTGTCACCATTTTCACACAGATAAGTGTATTTACTATGCATTTTCCCCATGATGACTTCAGGGTCCATACACTTTAAGCGCCCTCACACGGATTGGTCAAAGTTTTATGGCAAAACTGAGGTTTTAAACTCCAAATTTAAGGGGGTGGTTTAAATTTTTTGTGAAAATTTTAGATACAATCATAAGTTTTAGTTGATAAGGATTATAATAGTCCACTCAAATACTTTTTTGAGGAATAAATTACCTTACCCCTGTAACCCCCTCCACAAAATCCACAAATTTCTACACTAGGCCGCATCCACCAGTATTCCCACAGGGGCTTTTGAGGCGTTTAAAAAACCCTTTCCCTCCACGAATATGCAAAAACTTAAACATGGAGTTTTATAAACACCCGCCTAAGAAACACACTTCTAACGAGGAAAAACACACACTCGAAAATTCCTAGCTTTCCGTACCCGAAGATTCATCCGTGCTACATCCCACAACCCAGCAGTGCCTCTTCTTCACGACTATTGTGTGTAACTCCTGTGTTTATTATAACAATACACATAGAAAAACAGAAAAAAAACCTCACCCGAATCATTGAGTCTTTTGTTATTACCCATTCATGCATGGATACAGCGTGTAACCCTACTTTTCTTTCTAACCATCACAAAAAGCCTAACCCTTACACTAACTCTAACCCTAACCCTAACCCTAACCCTAACCCTAACCCTAACCCTAACCCTAACCCTAACCCTAACCCTAACCCTTACCCTAACCATAACCCTAACACTAACCCTAACCCTAACCCTAACACTAACCCTAACCAAGCAGAAAACACCCCATTCCCTATTATGGAGTTTCTTTTACATTACTCTTTCCTCCTGGAATGCTGTGTGTAACTGCAGGGTTTTATTTCCAAAAGTCCCGTGAAAAACCCTAACCCTAACCCTAAGCACGACCAACCCACCCCGAAATACCCCGACCACTATCAAAACGTTTCTTTTACATTACTATTTGCCTCTTAACTGCAGAGTTTTATTTCCAAACTTCACCCTAACTCTAACCCCAAACAACCGACCCAAAACACCCTTATCCCTATCAGAGTTTTATTCCTAACCTTCACCCTAACCTTAACCCAAATAAGCCCACCCCAAAACACCCTAATCCCTATCATAGAGTTTATTTTACATGACTCTTTCCTCTGAACTGCAGAGTTTTATTTCTAACCTAACCTAACTGAAATAACCCACCCAAAACACCCTAAACCCAATCAGAGTTTTATTTCTAAACTTTACCCTAACCCTAACCCCAAACAACCGACCCAAAACACCCTAATCCCTATCATAGAGTTTATTTTACATTACTCTTTCCTCTAAACTGCAGAGTTTTAATTCTAACCCTAACCCTAACCCTAACCCCAAACAACCGACCCAAAACACCCTAATCCCTATCAGAGTTTTATTTCTAACCTTCACCCTAACCCTAACCCAAATAAGCCCACCCCAAAACACCCTTATCCCTATCATAGAGTTTATTTTACATGACTCTTTCCTCTGAACTGCAGAGTTTTATTTCTTACCCTAACCCTAACCCCAAACAACCGACCCAAAACACCCTTACCCTATCATAGAGTTTATTTTACATGACTCTTTCCGCTGAACTGCAGTTTTATTTCTAACCCTAACCCTAACCCTAACCCCAAACAACCGACCCAAAACACCCTAATCCCTATCAGAGTGTTATTTCTAACCTTCACCTTAACCCTAACCCCAAATAACCCACCCCAAAACACCCTAATAGCCCTATTAGAGTTTTATTTCTAAACTTCACCCTAACCCTAACCCCAAACAACCGACCTAAAACACCTTAATCCCTATCATAGAGTTTCGTTTACATTACTCTTTCCTCTAAACTGCAGAGTTTTATTTCTAACCCTAACCCTTACCCCAAATAACCCACTCCAAAACACCCTAATCCCTATCATAGAGTTTCTCTTGCATACTCTTTCCTCCTGGACTGCTGTTTTTAACCACAAAGTTTTATTCCCAACCGTCCAGAAAAACATTTGTATCATAACAACAATCTTACAAAGAAATAACGAACATCAAGAAACAAAATTGCACACATCCCGAATCATTCGGTCTTTTATTGCTACTCACTACTTCATATGACTACTTTTATTATCAATAATCTGAGAAAAAAACATTAAAAACTAAGACACAAGCGTGCAAGCATTTCGAACCATATAGTAATACTCGTACACTGCTCTTTCCTTCTTGAATACTACTAGTAAAATGCAGTTTCATATTTTGTTGTAAACTTACCCCCCCCCCCCATTTCAACACCTATTGAAAACACCCCACATCCCACGCACGAATTTCACTTACAGTTTTCTTTCATTCGTGACTACTGCTCGTACTACTGCATAATTTTGTTACCCTCAAAAGGAAACAGAAAGAAAGAGCATGTAACCGTAGTTTTATTTCACCAACAATCTTAAAAAGAAGATTGAACAACATAAAACACCCCGTATTATGAAATTTAGTAATCTTTACCTCATGAATAATACCTGCAACGGCAGAGTTTCTTTGCCGAATGCCCCCCCCCCCCCCCCCCACACACACACACGCAACCTAATCAAGGAGTTACTGTGACATTACTCTTTCCTTTAAAACTGCTGTTTGTAACTGAATAATTTATTTCCAACCTTCCTAAAAAAACTTTAAAAAAAACTAACGTTAACATTAAATGAAAACACAATATCTGAATCACGGAGTTGCTTTCATAACTATTTTCTCATGAATGTAGCTGTTTGTAAACGCAGAGTTGTATTTCCAAATTAACCATAACCTTAACCCCAACCCAACCGAAACACACCCATACACGAATCAATCACTCACCCTTGGTAATTTTTCCTTCACTAAAATCATACTTTTGTTTCCAACTTTCCTCAAACAAGAAAATAAGGAAAAACATTTATTTTCAACACCCAACAGCCTAATCACGGAGAGTCTCTTATTTACTGAAGTAATACTGCATAATAACCGAATACTTTTATTACCAGCCAGCCTTACTACACCAAAACTGAACAGTGCAGTGTTCTTGCATCTTCCGCTATAAATACTACAATTAACCATAGTTACACACAGTAAAAAAAAACACCTAAAAAACAAGCAAACAAACATTGAACATCAATCAAAATCACCCCGTACCAAATCATGGAGTGTCTTATAAATTACCATTTCCTTCACAACTAACCATACAGTTTTTGCTCCAACATTCCTAAATTGTTTCAAGTCATCCGCGTTTACCCACAGTCTAAACATTCTCAACGCCGCCATCGTCACCCCTTCCTCGGTTCTTAAAGTCCCCCCTCCCCCTCCCACCCCAATGGGTTCTTTGCTACCGTGCGTCTTCATGGATGCTGCTCCAAGCAGACTACATTGGTTCAGACTCCTTCCTGCAATAAGAATAGTCTGTTCCCTTTTCGTTAATATTACCATCAAAATTACTTAGTGGACTCAAACCAATATCTCCATAATCTTTGTGTGTAAAACACTTTATTGATGGTGAAAAAAATGATTAAAAATACAAACAAGGTAGGCTGTAATAATTTTGCTTCAGAATAGTATCAAGGTAATATTAACTAGGCATCCACGTTTTGTTTGCTTTCCATTTGGGGAAAAGCTTATAAATGTATTCTATTGTTGTCAAAGACGAATAATAAAACATTATCCATATCAGACAAATCCACGATACAAGCAAACAAAACATCCAAACACAACTTGGATTTTAAACTTTCTATATCAATTTACAATACTTACAGCTACCAGAAACTTTGGATGCTTGTTCTTTATATAAACCTTTTAAGCAGAGATGACTAAATTTAGGAATATATACGAATAATGTATGCAATTGAGTGCATTGGTCTTAAATATAAACACGAGGTGAAATTTTGACATTCCTTTTCACGAGGCAAAGCTTAGTGAATCGGAAAAGCCAGATTTCATCGATTGGTTATAATCTGAGACCAATGTACCAACAAAACGCATTCAACGTTTGTTTTATATACCAGTACTTTTCACACACAGATCCCTTAAAATAAAATAAAAAATAGGCACAGAAACTTGTCCACCCCTACACTCAACCCTTACGGCTCAACCCTTATGCTAACCCTACCCCTACCCCTAACCCCAACCCTCATCATAGCATTTAAATCACGAGGGACTCTTCGGAACTTGTCGGAAAATAGACATTTCGGAATTTGGAGAAATAAAACATTGAATGCATTTCGTTACTTGTCGCAGAAAACAGTTACCGGCTATTCCATTTTTCCTCGGTTTTTACCTCGTAAAATGGAATAGTCCAGATTTCACCTCGTTATCATAAATTCTGCAACAATGCGCTCCTTTAACTTTGCAGCCAATATGTGTAGGCCTATAGTTTGATGTTATTACCACTACTGTGCAGTTTCATGTAAAGCGACTAGCTTTTCAACCTCACTTAATAATTAATGTAAACAGTTCCTCTAAAGAAGACCACCAACCCGATTCCACCACCCACCATCAAAAATCACTGACCCCATTCCATTTTCCCCCAAGAATCATCACAAACCGTAATCCATTGACAGAAACTCTACGATGTTTTCAAAATAACGTTCCTGTCATTCTTTCTATTCTTGAGACATTTTCATTTTTATTCTATTACCTGTTGATTTGTAGTGTTAATTCTAGAAAGAGCAGCGGTATACATGAAATTCCTATGTCCTAAATTAACGGTAACTTTTGCAGTCCTACATAGCTATCAAACTGTACCCCCGAAAAGCCGTGTTGTCCCGTAAATTACAAATTAATAAATACCGAAGGAAATAACCACAACTTAGAGCTTGTATCCCTTTTCTAAAAATAATTGTAATTGTGGCAAAATGCCTGTTTGTTTTATTTATGTAAACTATTTAAAAATCAAGGATAATTGAGGGCGCTATTCGAAACTAATTTGCATATTTGAATATCTCAGTCATTACAAAACGTCCACATAATAAAAATGGCCACTAAGCTATTTAAGTAAAAACTATTCATAATAAGGTCTTTTGTAAACGGTGTTTAAATAATTCAATTTACCTATAAATAAGAGATCCCACTCAAGTTGAATTTAAACCAGGTAGGCTATTTAAAGTGCATACAGTTCAAATTAGTTTTTTTAAAGTAATATTAATAGCCTTCGTGTCCAAATAGTAAAAACACGTTTTGTAATGCTATAATAAATTTAGCAAATTACCAACAATGTTATTGTTATTATTATTATTGCACTTAGTAAACTAGAAAAGACCAGTATTACCAGTGGTTTCCAAATATTATTACAAATGTACAAAAGAGTATTACAAATGTACCCTACCTTAAATTGTTGAGAATGGTACACAAGCCCCCGACAGCAAACGTTCCCATTGCACATACCACACACTACTCTGAAAACTCCCGGCATATTTGACCCCCCCCCCCCCCCCCCCATCCCAGGGAGCCTGATCCATTTATTGGCCGACTCGGAAACTGTTAAATAAAAATTGGATTCTAGCTCGGATTCTGCGTCAGTTAAGTCGACCCATTTATGGGTCATTTTGAACAATATTTCGGGTCACACTGACCCAAAAACAGTCAGGCCCCCTTGGGACCCGGTTCAATTTCAGCAAGAAGTAGTTTGAAACAATATTCTGCGGTATGTTCGACAATAACTCCTGAACTAAGCGTGCTAGAGAGACACAACTTGTACCTGACTCTTCCTTTGGTGTTCCTCCATTCGAAAATCAGGCTTTTGGGGCCACTTTGTGCCATCTTCAGACCGGAAATGACCAGCATGTTGGGATACTCCGAATGATGCCCAACAACGGGGCTTTTGTACACAGAGCTGTCAAAGATCGAAATACAAAAACAAAGACAGTCAAATCACCCTCAGAATAATGCTGGATCTGCTCATCTCATGGGCTCTCACTTTGTCTTCGTTCGATCTCTTTTTCGTTTTTGTTTTTTGTTTTATTGTGACGTTTTTGTAGGGGATGCGAGCGGTGAGAGAGTATGGCTAATACGACCACCATTTAAAAAAAAAAATTAAAGATGAGCCAATTTATTGACATAAATATTTAACTACAATGATTTGTTGTATATTCAATATGTTCATTTTTGGGAGTAACGTTTTATTTTTTGTTAAGGCTAAAACTAGGCTATAACAAAATAAAAATAGTAAACAAAAATCAAGGTAACAAAACATAATGTGCAGTGAATTTTGTTGCAACGGGGGTGTTATAGGTGTTGCGAAACATTAGCCAACTCAAGAGAGGATGGTAAAGGAGATTCATACCAACTCTTTGATCTTGACAATTAATGATAACCAAAATTACGTTTTCCCTTCCAGCCTCGCTTTGGTTGTGTTGGTTTGAAATGATACAAACACAATGGTTGAACAGTGATACCCGACGGGCATCAACATTTCGTCTTGATGACTTTGGAATGCATTGTATTATGAATGGCATCTAGAGGTGCCAAAATGTTCTGGAGGTTTTATTAATTTGGTGGTCATGCGTGTACGACGATAGTAAATAATTGGTTGACTTTTTGCAGGAAAGTATAGTGGCCTGGAACAGTTGAAAAAAGGGACCAAGTTATTGTGAAAAAATACGTAAACAAGTTTGAAAAATGTACCTTTCTGTAAACGCGCATGCAGGAAACGCGCATGCTCAGAACGCGCATGCTCAGATCTACGTAAACAATTGGGATGTCTGGCGCCATCTAGCGCTCCCAAACCTCTAAATGAATGTTTGTTAAAAGAGAGAAAAAAAAAATAAAAAAAATTTGTTTTAACTTAGTTGATGCAACTTCAGTTATAACCAACCCCGTACCTTTTGTTACCAATAGAGGGCGCAAAAATCACACAAACTTACCTTTTCAGGGGAACGAGATGGAAGACGCTTACTTGAGCCGGCTGAGATAAAAAAAAAGTAACAAACAAAACAATAGAAAAGTTTGAAGTCAAACTGAAACCACAATTAATTAATGCTTAAACTCACCCTCCCGACGTCACCCCAGGACCAGACCCTAACACCCTTCCCCACCACAACCCAAGTTGTAATCCAAGGCTCCCCCAACAAATGAATCTCCCCCTTTTTTTTTCACTGACATTTTTAGTCAAATTAAATGCTTCCGAGAATGATATTCAGTTGTTATAAACCAGTTCAATCAATGAGCTATTGGATTGTTTTGTTTCAGATGATGCTCCCTCTAGGGTTGTACTACCTTTTGTTTGACCTACATTTTATGTTCAAGTATTTCATCCCTTTTTGCCATCTTTTATTGACACTTGTTAAGCCCACTCACTGCAAACTTGTTCCAATATCCTCTAACTGCACATTAGTCTTGTACTTGACTTTCATTCAGTTTAATTGTTCGTTTTGCAAAAGGCAGCGCTTGATAAAGAGTGTTGACCATTTTAAAAATGTTTCATTAAATTGCCCGTTATATTGCTTTGAAATACACTGTGCTCTTCGTGTCCTACTTATGTTACAAACTTGTCTAATATTGAAGTACAAGATGGCTGCTGACTGTGAGTGAAAGGTCTGCACTGCAAACACATTACAATGCAGGTTTATTCTAATCCACTGGGAAAAAAGACACACAAGCACAATTTATTTTCTTTTATTTCACAACAAAAAAACACACAAAGACACAATTTGTTTTCCTTTGTTTCATTGAAGAAAGATACACAAAGCCACATGTCACACATTATAAGCTGGATATGAATTAGAAACACACACCACACTGAAGTGATTTAGGTTAACCATCATTTGACCATAAAACTTTTTTGTAAATTGTTTTGTCTTCTAATCAGTGCTTTCAGTAATGAAGGTTCATGTTTTCCTCGTGATTCATTACAGAGAGTCAAGTTGTAAAACATTGTACTGTGAAATTCGTTATAAGGGTTTCAATCATAACTAAAATGTGTTAAAGTATAACAAGATTTAATACTTTCACAAATAATATTGAGAGAGAGAAGATTGGTTTCACTGTTTTTAGAATCCTATTTTGACTTCCATTGAGGTTTGCATGATTCAATCCAGGCATCCTTTTCCCTCTGACCTTACAACTAAACTTATTGAACAAATACTTGAACCTTTAACTTTTTTATGAGTTGCCAACCCATGATAAAATGTGTAATTAGTGACAAAATCTAATGAGTCAATAGAAAACCAAGTAAAACGTTTTGTATTCTTTATGAGATGTGATGCCTTCATCTAAAACATGAAAATCAATGAATCTCTGTAGACCTTTATTGCACTGCTGCCTCCTTTGTCAAGTTCCCTACTTGAAATAATAATAGATATCCTCATACCAAAGTGGGACCAGACTAATTTGCTCACTCTTAGAACATCTGGGTCAGAATTGACTCAATTCCGGGTCAGAGGGGGCCTGACCAAGAGCTGCCAACATTTGCATCTTGCAATCAGAGAGATTTTGTACAACAATCAGAATTAGATTCAGCATAATAGGGAACATAATCAGTGAGAATTTCAGGTAGACTTTCAAATTTATTGATCAGAACATGGACAGATTGGGTTATTTTCAGGGAACTTTCTGCAGAATCAGGGAGAGTTGGCAGCTCTGCTGACCAACTTATGGGTCAAACTGAAGTGGAATCTGAGCTAAAATCCTATTTTAAATCACTTCTGAATCAGCAGCTGACCAAGGAGTTTCTTAGAGTGTAATTGCAATGGATTGACAATGTAGATGCTTCGAGACAGAGCTGTCTGAGAATACTAATACCTTGCATGTTGCTGCCTTGTTGAGCTAAGACGTCAGTTATATCAGGTTGTTCTCTCCCTAGCTCATCACTCTCCACTGCATACAATTAAAAGAAGAAAGAAAAAGAATAGTTAAATAAAAGTTTGAAATTATGAATGACTGAAAAGAAAAGTACAGGACAGAGCCCTAAACAGACATGAATGGATGCTCTTCAAAGAGCTGGATTACACCAAGGATGAAACATACCTACATCACTTCATATTAAGTGATGAGACGAAGGAAAAATTTTGACCAAATTGTCAGTGAAGTAACTAAGGGGGGGGGGGCACATCCCCCCCACAATTATTGTCAGTGCCCCCCCAAGGTGCCCCCCACTAAATTGGAACCTGCCATTACGTAGATCAAGATCTTGTTTTTTTATAAAGAGCAAATGGAGTCTCTAGTTGATTTACCTATAGTTGATTTGTGCCCCCCCCCAAAAAAAAAATAACCAGTTAGTAACGCTGCTGCAAATTGTCCTCAAACATTTCACTCTCATCAAATTACAAACATAATGCCCCTTCTTGTCTTCTCTTCATGGGATTTGTGGCTAGAAAGTAAAGTGATAAAGTTGGCTTTTATGAGAGTCCTTCACAGCCAGACTTAATACATTAAATGAAATTTGTCATTCAAGGTAAAAGTCATATTGTCTTCTTTAAATGGCTTTTTTCAGTAACTTTTTGCAGAAGCACAATGTGATAAGAGAGCATGTGATAAAACCTTGTAATGCTCAGAAAAGCCGTGGCTTGTTAATCAGTGTTTGGATCAGTGTTGTATTCAGCGCCCAATTTCATCAAAACAAAATGCCTAAGCATTTTCAGCTTATCAAAATATGCAGAGTACCAGGCAAACATTGTACATTTAACATTGTAGCTGTTAACCTTAATCTGGTAAGCATAATTTTGTTGTGCTTAGCTGCTTTTAGTACTTGCCTGAAACACTTACAAACCCGTACCCAGCCTGGACTGAATTGAGTTATTTCAGAGGTATCCAGATTCCTGAACACATAAACAAAACTTCTACATCTACAAGATTGCTCTACACTTTGACCCAGTTGAGACAATGAGTAACTGGTTTTGGATGTGGGAACTGATTGTCTGTGCGTATTTGAACAAGGGTCTCAAACCGCTTGGATGCTGTTTTTTGCACTCTTAATCAGAGCAATGATGAAGATCCAACAGGTTAACAAGTCCAGTGAGATCAGACGTCAGTCATCATCTTGTAGTCTTCCCATAGCTCACCAATCTCCTCTACACCAACAACAAATGGAGCGGATTAAAAAATAAAGATGAAACATACATTATTGTAAAACTCTATGCATTTTTGATAAAGGCAGGATTCAGGATAAAGCCATCATTCTCTCTGGATAAGTTTCAATGCAAATTTGTTTAATTTGAAGAAAAAAAAAACCTTTAGCAATTTCTTCTGGCATCAAGGTCATCTGAATTCTAAAATTGGAGCTATTAATGATAAGGTCATCGTTCTCTTTAATACCATGAACAATCTGAAAGCGACTATTTCTATTGTTTCAAATTAAGAACAAAATGTGCATTTTCGTTTTAAGATGTGTCTAATCTTGAAAAGTTTTACTTGTCATCTGTCAATTTACATTCTTCGACTTTAAATTTCTTAAGATTTGATGATTAACTTGTTTTGACTAAACAAATCAAATCCTGGATCCTGTCTCGGCTCAGCGGCGTAGCCAGGACTCTTTCAGTTGGGGGAGGGGGAGGCCCGAGGGGGGGGGGGGGCATTGCTTTTTAGTGGGGGGGGGGGGCAGGGGAGCTAGGGTTTGTCAGTGGTGGGGGTCATGCTTTTATTTTGGAAAGGGGACTCTGGTGGTTTAGGAAGGATATTACAAAACACTGCCTTGGCATTGAAAAAGTTACCCCACTTGGCCATTGAATCAGTGGTGCAACGAATGCACATCAAGAGCCCTGAAAAGGGGATTGGTTAGGAATAATGCAAATGGAATCTACAGCGTTATTGGCCAGAAGTGTGTGTCCAACCCTAACCCTAGAAAATAGTCTACCACTTTATGCCCCCCTCCAAATTTACCCACATTTCGGCGCTGTATCAATTCACTAAATAACTTCCATTTCAGTTTCTTAGAGTCATTACCAAGTTGTGTTTGTCCCCAATAGCCTAGTATTCAGTGTTTAAACTGTTAACATCAGGGATTCTTGGAATAAAACAAAGAGAGGGGCTGATACAAGCTTGAAGAAGGCAATGTAAGATGAAGAAGAGATTGACTCCGGGTGAGTGTTGTCTTCCCAATACATTCAAGCTGATGTACACAGAAATGAAAAGCAACAAAAGTCCCTTTTTGAACACCTTTGCAAAGTTGAACAGCTAAATGAGAAACAACTCAGAGAATTGTTGATGGGAATGCATGAAATACAGGACCAGTGTCTAGTGACAGGGCAGGAAAGAATAAACAGATAGATAGTTCACTTTACTGAGTATGTTCTAATAAATCAAATCTACTGAGAGATGACCTCATTAAGATAAAAGGAAGGAATAAATACCAAACAGTTCACAGTTGGCTTTGGTAATAGTGCGTTTGAGTTGAGGTCTAAACAGATGTTGACCAAGTAGAGTTAGAGAGAAAAAGGAGTACGTAAATACATGTACAAGAACACAGATCCATGACATGTTTTTAAACAGTGTTAGAAAATTAATCCAACAGTACACAATACAGTGAATGAGACTATAGGTAAAGAGTTCAGGATCAATGATAATTTGTAGTAGAACCTAAAATGAAAACAAATTACCATGTGATGGGTTCCAAGAAAGCATCAACTCATGATTGGGAAGAACATGTGAGTTCCAGACCAATAAATATGAAAAACCAAACCTCATGATGCACTACATAAATTCTAGATGCAAGGACTAAATGTACATCGTCGTGTCACTACAAAAAGGAACTATCTATAGGTTGTGTGCCTTGATCTCACAAGAAAGTGCTCTGTGCAAAAACCTGATGTCTTGGGGCGTACTTGTTTGGTGTTTACATTCTGGGCTTTTTAAAATGAGATACAACGCTTGACAATGTCAGACTTAAGTAACGTAAGTGCTCTTTTAGAAGATACAATGTTTTTGTACTGACACAACGATATGAAGCCATACTCGGGGAAAACCAACTTGATGAACTACTGACAACTAGAGTTATGAACCTTAGATGGGTTTGGCATATCCTATGGAAACCTTTTGATGAGCAAATTAATAAGCTCTTTACTGCCCATTTCACGGCCGGCACAGACAAGACCATCAGCGCCTACTATACTCATTGTACATCTCTAGTATATTGCCAATGGATGTTCTGCTTTCTCTGTTGGAGATCTGGATACCAGTACTCAACAGGATAGAATGAGGAAAGCTTGTGTCTGCCTGCTGTGCAGCCGACTGTTAAATGATGATGATGACGATGATGATGATGACGATGATGATGATGGAGCCATATCCTACATTGGATAGCTTGTTCATTAGTTTAAAGTTTTGAAATTAGGCCCAATTATGGATGTTGCCATAAAGTCAGTAAACAAAGTCCTGTGACATCACATATTGACAGAGATGTCAGTCCCTGAAGTTGACTTTATATTTTCAACAAGGCCTGGTCTGGTTGATAACAGCTCTCCATTGATCCTGTCTCTCATAGCAGACTGGTTGTTCCTCTCAACAGAAAACCCATGTCTGGTCATTGCTGATGAGCGGCTGTTTACACAGGTGACACAATTCAAATGAAAAGGTACCAATAGCACCAGGGCTGAAATTCATAGAGCTTCCTAAGCAGAAAAAAGTAGCTTAGCACAAGAACAATTATGCTGGACACCAGAAATATTTGGGGGCAAAACACCATGTCACATGCACCATTTTTTGCTCATCTTTGCTTAGCTGAAAAATGTCTAGCAATATTTTTTGCTCGAGCAGCTCTTACATGTAATTGAGAGCAGGTTGCTGACTGACAGGATGCCTGTTAACCGTTAACATTATGGCTATCCCTTTTCTTGCCGGTACAAACATTACAAAGTAATATCAATTCTGAAATTCTCTTTCAAGAACCAGAATCCAGCAGCTGACTCAACTCAAGCATGGTGCTCCAGACAAGAAGCAAAATAATATAACATGAACATAGTACGTTACACTACCACACAGGTTGGTCAAACTTTAAAACATGGAGCAAGTCAGCATTTAAATTGGAATTGTTATTCTGATGACCATCACCACAAGAATCCAAGTCCAGCTGCTGACTCAACTCAATCATGACACTTCCAACAAGAAGCAAACGTGAGATAAACCAATAAGTAGTATTGACCAAACTGCTCTTGTAAATCTAACATTCTTGAAGTAACCTTGCTGAAAACATCAGCAAATGATGCATGCAATCTAACGTCTCATTTTGTACATCAAGTTTGGATGTATTTTTCAAGGGGTCTGGGACATTTCCTGTTTGTCTTCTGTCATGAATCTTCAGACCTGGCTTTATTGCCCTTCATTTTCTGAATAACACATCAAGAGTAAAGAAAATCAAGCTGATTCAAGAGAAGTTAAACAGAGTCATGTCCCAAAAGTTACAAATTTTGTGAAAGTCAATTATGATTATGAAGTACGAGTTTTGTTCTCATTTCTACATTTATTTTAAAATGTGGACAACTTTAAAAAAAAAAATGCGGCAGATCCAGGGGCAGACATTGGCCCAATTACATAGAGCTGCTTTAAGCAAAAAACACTGCCTTAAAAAATTCTGCTTAGCAAAAATGAGCAGGGAACCAGTCACAGTTGTAAACATAACAAGGTATTTTTGGCTGGTAAGCCTTTTCCAGTAAGCACAATTGTTTAATAATTAATAAATTTGTGTGCGCAGCTCTATGCAATTGGGCCCAGTTCTGACAGGTGCTCAGAGTCGTGCCGAACTAAATAGGTTAGAAGCAACTCTAGGTCAATCCAAACAATTCTTGGTTTTAGGCAGGTCAACTTAACATAACATTTACATTAGGTTTGGCTCCTGACAAGAACGACATCTGAAACCAAGGCTCACCAGAGTCATTCCAAATGACTGCTACAGTCGATCTCTCGACTTCCAGCGCATCCAGTTGCTCTGAACTGTTTCAGATGTCAAACTTTTCTTGAACTGAATTCCATAATTTGGTTTAGCGCGACTCTAGAGCACCTGTCTGAACCGGGTCTTAGAAACACAATAAGCCCCGTCCGATGTCACACTGCATTGAGCTGTAATCATTGGCTTCAAAACCTTTCCCTCCCTTCCCCAATAAGCCCAATTACTTTAATGTAATACTCCTGGAGACAAGTCTTTTGTATACTACAAATGCCAGGACTTGTACTCAATATTCTTATGACCATCACCACAAGAATCTAAGCCCAGCTACTGACAAAGTCAAATGTGATGCTCCAGACAAGAAGCAAATCACACCCACATGGATCTAAGATCAGTGTTGACCAAAAGGATGACACAGTGGCCAAACATACTATTTAAAATAAATATAGATTTATATTGTAAGATTCACCAGAACACAGGTTGGTCATGTTTATGACAGTTAAGCCTTGGACTCATTATTCTGATGACCATCGCCACAAGAATCTGAATCCAGCTGCTTCTAGTCAGCTTCATGTAATTACAAGTTCAGTCAGACTGATCTTGAACGTGATCAGGCCTGATGCTTTATGGAGGCAACTGTCTCCATTGCCACTAGTCATTGCCTTGGTGCCCCTTGACATGCTTCAATAGAAGTTTACTATTTCTTCTTAGAGGTGCCCTTTACCAAGGAGACAAAGTCTTGGTGACCTTGCTGTTACAAAAACAAAGCATCAGGCCTGCATGATAGTCATTACACTCCCAAAAGGATGTAAGAACACCACTGGTCCATGGGGTGATGACCTGCATGTACATGTGGTGATCAAATGTTTAGTCTGATGAAGATTTGTACCTAAATAATGCAACATCACCACACGGGTCATGCAGGTTGGTCAAACTTAGGATGGACTCGGACTCAGAATTCTGATGACCATCGTCACAAGATTCTGAATCCAACTGATGACAAACTAATAAATTGTGATATTTCTCAAACAAGAAGCAAATTACCCCAATACATTCAAAACATGGGTAAATGATCAGTGTTGATATCAGGAATGACTTATTCATCATGCTTTTAAGATTAAACTGGTAAAGATTTGTACCAAATGATTTTCCATCACACGGGTTGGTCAGGTTTACAAAAGTTAAACTTTGTACTCATTATTCTGATGACCATCGCCAACAGAATCTGAATCCAAACTGAATCCCATCATAGTTTTCTTGACCAGAAGACAAATAATGTATTAATTATACACAGAGTACAATGGACCCCCACACAGGTTGGTCAAACTTAAAGAGAATGGATGCATGGAAGTCAGGACTGAATTGGAATTGTTAGTCTGGTGACCATCGCCAAACAAATCCAAGTCCAGCTGCTGACTCAACTTAAGCAGGAGGCTTCCAAGGGAGCAAACTGGGCATTCCCAACATCCCCAAAGTAGCTGAGGCACAACATTGAAAACATTACTGGCAGACTGCCTCTGTAAATCTTGAACTGAAAATTTGTAAATTAAGTTTTGATGTAATTATCAAGGAGTCTGTATTTATTTATTTTTTGTTATTCACGGAGAATGCATCTTTAGACCAGAAATTGTTGTCCTTCATTTTCTGAATTGCATATATCAAGAGTAAAAGCAAATACATTTCAAGAGATATTAAACTTCCAAAAAGAACAAATGAAAACTTGATTACTTGCGATAAATGAAGTACCAATTTTGTATCCCATCCTAACACCATTTTAAAATAAGAAACACTTTTTACATCACAGTGCTAGATTCAGAGGAAGACAGTTCCCTACTCTACCTATCCTACAACCCAGTCCCCCAACATTAGCTTAACAACCCCCCCCCCCCCCCCCCCCACTCCTCCAACAAGCAAAATCACTTTGAACCCTGCATGTGTTTCTCTGGAACAACCTCTGAATCCAACAACATGACCTTATCAATTTAATAATTACAGTTCAAGTTATAAAACACAAGGGAAACTAAATTGGTAAATTGGTAATAACTTTGGGTTCAACAAAGAACAATTTACTAGAGCGGGATTTGAACCAATAATCTCCAGTTTAACAGGTTGGTGCTCTACCAACTTTAGCTATCTAGCCCTATGTTGGCCATCTCCCCCTGTTTTTGTCAATATCTTTGTTCAGGGATGCCAGTCAGAAGCCATACAACCTTTAAATGCTGGCATGTTAACTTATTCCGGAGTTCGTTGTTTAAATCACACTCTAGACAATTTGTCTTTGTTTAACCCCAAATTAATAATAATTACTAGGTACAACATTGCTTTACAATCAATATGATTTAAATAACAATGCATAAAAATGAGTTTTCTAATAAACCATTGTCAGAGGCTGAAAACTAAAATCAGTTATCAGCCCAACAATTATATACCTACACACAGGTCCTTGTCAACTAGTTGATGGAACATGCGTCACCTGTCATCCAATATTTTGGCATTTATTTACTGCTACGATGCTCCACTAGTTAATATTGTAGTCCAATATGGAAACTAGTACATAATTTGCAGTTTCTTTCCCATAATAACTGTTCCCTGCCCATTTGTCCAAACAAGGAAAGGTCCTATATTACAGCGGACAAAGTTGATGTCCAAACAGAGTCATCCAAAGTGTTCAGATGGTTCTTTTTGTGAAAGGTTTTCAGAGAAAGGGGTAGATGAGTTTCCACGTCTATTTTGTGTTTATCGGACAAATTTCAAATGACAAGGATCACTATGTGAGTATGTGTTTCCATGAAACAAATATTGAATGCACTTGGTTTGTGCATTGTGTTGTAGAATATAATCACTCATTAAAACCTGGCTTTCCCAGATTTCACCTTGTGATTATATTCTGCAACAATGCACTCATATGCCTCCAATATTTGTAAAATAAACGACCATCCTGTATTTCTAACATGTAAATAGAGCTACATCAAATACTATCCACATATTTAATTACATACATTTTGATATAAAAAGTCCTTAGGAAATAGTTCACATTAATAAACAGCTGACTAGTTTCTTGTAAATTCTTAGGTATTGCTTATGTATATCAGAGGATTGAAGGCATGTGATTATGTAAAAAGTGTTTGGAATATATGTACTTATGGATTATCTCATACATTCCTTAGTTTAAACCCTCCTCTTCTTAAACTTCCAGTGAGTTGACCAACCATTAATTTGAAACAATGCACATGCACAGGTTGGGTTGAGTGGAACAGCTGAACACAAAATTGTTTGTTAACTGACAAAAGCTGTACAAAATGTATGTTCTGCATATATTTCTCTTTCATATAGTAGGAGGGTTTGATATTGTTCTTTTCTACAAATAGATGACCTATGCAACCAATTAGGTCTGACCAAATCACTGTGCGTACCCCGCCGTCGAGTCAGCAATTTAAGGGTTCTGGACCCCGCCAACACTTGGTTCGCAGGCGGCATAGTACCATAGCGCAGGGAGGCCATTCCCCAACCTGGTGTGCAAGAACATCATTTGACAGAAACAAACTTTACAGTCTGGAGAGCAATTTGGTTGATGACCCAATCCAATCATCCTCAGTTGCATGCTACCATTCATCCTCTGATCTACACATAGTTGAATCATCCTATGCCCTCAATCCTTCAATTCCATACAGTATAGTACATTCATTCCTTAAGCAGCACCAGGAAATTGTGTCAAGGTTTCTCTTAGAAATGTTTTCAGTTAAATGATTAAAATGCTGAGGAGGCAGAAGTAAAACAATTGAAATGATCCATGTGTGGAAATTAACATGACTTTTCAAAAAAAATGAAAAAAGATGCACAAGGCTTAATCAATTGAACAATCATAATTTTGTGTAGACTTTTGTTAGATCTTTTGCATGATTGTCTAAAACTTTTCAAATTGTCATTCATTAAATTTTCGAATCAGAAATATCTTCATCAATCAAAGAAATTAAGAACCTGTCAAGGTGAGATAATTACAGGAGAGGAAAGCTCAAATTGACAGCAGACTGCAACTAAAGAAATAGGCTGACATTGTAAGGTAGAAAGAATTAAAGCAATCCTCCAAAAGAGTAAAGATGAAATATTTGAGGACAACAGCTGTCTAAGATAGAAGATTAACCATTTGCAAAGTTCCAAGATGTAACAATGTGAAGAAGATGCACATAGAGTTTTGCATCCCAACACATTCAAGACAAAAAGAAAAACTTTGTTTTGTCTCTCAGGGGATAAGGGGATTAAACACACAAAGGATGACAATTGTGTACCACTTCACCCTTCCCTCTTCATCCTCTCATATATGGCTACAGAGGATGCCAAAAAGAGTTTGTCAAAACCCAAACTGAATAAAACAATAGAGGGACATTGTATGGACAGTGTCCTCTAGGAGTAGGTAGTGCTCAGGACTGAGGGGAATGTATATCCTACCAAAAAGGGACATCCAACACTATGATAAGATTGAAGGAAAATGTTGCATGAGGCAGGCATCAACATCACTCAGTAGAGCAGAACATAAACTGAGAGGAGCAGACATAAAACGAAAGAAGAAAACAAATGGCAATCATTCAATCAATCGTCAGACATTTGTAGAACACGATTATTCAAGTTGCCTATTCCAAGGCACTCAGCAAGGTGAAGGAGAAATTGAAGAAAGACAGGTTTACAGAATTTCATGTGGAGATGACAAGAGCAATGGACTAAATGCGAGCAGATTCCAAGAGATGAGTCTTAAGCTGACTTTTGAAGAACAGTACAGAGTCAAGAGTACAGAGTTGATAGGGGAGATCATTCCATAGCATTGGTGCACATTAAACAAACATTATATCCCAAGTTCACCTTTTTTTCCATGACCACGTTATATTTTATCTGTTTTTAAGCAAGACCTCGTGGACTAGCTTAATACTTTAGTTCCAGTCACCTGAGTGACCCTAAAGTTTCCTATTAAGCAACAAACATCATTTGTTCTGATACATGTTTGGAGACTTACTGTTTTGTCATTAACAATACTGTATCTGACCTCAAATGTTGTCCAGAACTGCAGTGAAGATTAAAAAGAAGCATTGACAGACCAAAAAAAAACACACACAACATTTGCCTATGACCCCCCCCCCCCCCCCCCAAACACCCCCCTCGTAACCCCTACCAAACTAAACTACTACCTATTTAACACTGATTCATAGTAAAATTCACCCTGTGGTGTGAGCTTCACAATTCCTCTTGTAGTGAGGCAGTGCTATCTGTGCAGCATTTTCAACACTCTGGATGTGTTTTCGAAAGTCTTCAAGTTATCCAAAACTGTCACGACTAGTCAGTCACCTTACTCACCATTTGCCAAATTAACTGTCATTTATTTTGATCTCAAACACAAGCCATGAATGTGACAACACTGCTGTGTTTGAAAAAGCTTTCCAATTGTTGTTTAATGAGATTAGAGCTTGCAGCTAGACTTCTCATGAGATGTGTTGCTGTTGGTTGTGCTCTCATCAAACAGCAGTCAGGAAGCTTTTACGGTTCATGTTTTTTCAAAATGGTTGAAATTGTTTGAAATGTTGTGGGAAGAGCCAGTTGGATTGGAAATTGCACTAATAGTAGGAAATTTAAATAACTGGAATTTTTTTAAATTTTGTTCCAATCATGCTTCTCATCGAATTAAAAAAATGAATGAAACTGTTGCTTTCAACCTGTTGTTGAGAAAAAGACTTTTGGGTGACTTACTTCACATGACTTACCTCCAGTAGCATTTTGCCTGCCTGATGAGGATGCTGTAATCTCTTATCTAACAGTGGGATATCAGTGACTGTTGATGAGTGGAAGATGTGGTTGTAGTTGCTTCATGGTGATACAGGAGAAGTAAGAGGCTGAGGTGATTGGGATGTCTTCCTGTTTGAAAGACAATGTTTTTAGTATTTGGGTGTACATGAACTGTATAAATTAAAACTATTAAATCAATCCAGTCCCATTGTGTTAGTTTGGCTCAGTTCCAGCGCCTGAACCCAGGGCGCTGGGATGGACTGCCGTACATGCTCATTAAACCCTCTCTCCTGACCTAGCAATCATCAGTCACAGCTTCCTGTTTTGGAAAGAGTCCTTCTCTATCATTAACAATATAGTTGTGTTGTGTAAGTCCATTGCAAGTAATTTTTGTCATTCTTGTGACTTGTGCTGAATATAGGAATCTATTGCAACAGTAGTAATTTTTTGAAAGTTTGATTCTTCTTGCGACTTTGGTTTGAATACAAAAAGGTTTTAAGTTACAGTTACATTATCACACCATGTGCGTGCGCTGTGATTGTGCGCATTGTGCTTATCAGCCATACACATCAGTCCCATCATGCATCACTACATCATGAACAAAGAACGAGTAGGAACTCATTAGCCCATCCCAGGCAGGGCTCATAATTTACACTGGGTAGTAGGCCCAAGGCCAGTGAGTTTAGTGTTAGGCCAGTAAATTCATTACTAAAAAAGACCAGCAGCCTTTTGTTTTTTAATTGAATAATAATGCGCCACTGTTTATAGTACCTTTAAAAAAAGACAAATGTTGGTCATGGTCTGAGGAAAAAATGTCTGGTGCAGTAAAATATTTAGCTGCAAGCAATGCAGTCTTGTGGATTTTTTCCTCAAATTCGTGACCTGCCATCAGATTTGAACAAGAACAGTGGGCCAAGCTATTGTGAAACCTGAAAGTCAGCAACTGAGACCAAATCATTTAAAGGGGGCTTTGTCATCATGATCAAAGCAGGCCTGTGGCTGTATCTGGAATTATAATAAAACCTCACCCAGTTACTGCATGCGTGCAATCCATAGAGTTGATACAGAAGGAGGGAGCACGCGTCCAGTTGCTGGGTGAGAGTTCATAATTCCATGTACAGCCACAGGCCTGCTTTGAGAATGACATCACAGCCCCTTTAAGATCAAGATCCAAACCAGCCCTCCTGATGGGGAGACCTCCCCTTTAGAGACCAAGTCTTCAATCGAGAGAGACTGAGACTAAGACCAAAATAAGGTCTTGAGACCGGGACCAAGTCTTGAGATCTTGCACAATGAACGTGCACAGTGAGTGCTTTAAAAAAAATGCAAATCAAGAATCAATCATTAAGGGACAAAAGCTACAGATAAGAAAAGTGTCCTATGTTTCAAAAGTAAATGTTTGATCCTAAATACTTCAGCAACACATACTTACATCCAGGGCCTTAGTGATTGCAGCACACAAGGCCCGGTAGCTGCTGTGCTTGCCCCTTGGTAGTCTACTAAGAATCTCTAGTCATTGGTCTCCTCCCAGAAGGAGAAATTCAATGTGTCTACCACAAAGATCCTGTACAAAAACAAGAAAACATACAACTATGGATGAATCATTATCGACATTTGAGTAGGATCCTAACCAGCCTTGCTACCATGGGCAGCGCACCGTATCGATACCTCTCGTCACTAACCCCTGGTAGGGATGTACTGGAAAACAGCGCTGACTGGCTCTCAAAAGTGACTACTTTGCATGCACGCTTTTTAAAAACTTGTGATCGCTTGTATTGCGATTGTAGGACGCTTAGTACACGCACATCAAAATGCAAGTATTTTGACGCGGTTCTATTTTAAATGAATCACGTTTTTGCATGGTCACCCTAACCTGCATACAGTTAGACATATCACAAAATCAGAGAAGAATGACAGAGGACCAGTTGCCTTTTGACTTGATGCCTCTTTGAGGGGTAACCATTCTTGAGTGTGCGCGAAGAATGGATCGGCCTCAGGTCCTCATGGGGTCATAATCGAGCTGGGCCTGCTGGGGAAAAGTGGCGCGACAAGATCGGTCATCCCTGGGAACGAGGTTGGATCCTGACTTAAAGAGCCGCTTGAAAACAAGATAAAAAAGAGCACAGACTTTAATTTCCTTTCTCTTGTATTTATGTAACTATAAAAATGATATACAACCGCCTTTTTTATGGATGTTTGGCGTTTATACATTCCTCTTGAGGAATTGGTGGCTAAAAATACTTATTGCTGACCTTTGTAAAAAGGAAATTTCAAGCAATTGTTTCATCCATGACCCAAACTTCGATGGGAATTTATGTTCAACGAAAAACAAAAAGCAAAAAAAATATTAAAAAGAACAAGAAAAAAGGGCATTTAGTGGTAGATCAGAAAAGGGTGTATTTTTCATGATGTCAACACCGTAAGAATTCAAAGTGCCAGTTCCTGTCTCTGTGTATATTCAATCAACCTTTCTTCTGGACTAAAGATAAAAATGGACCTAAATCAAAGGAGATAAAGTTAAAGTTGGAGAATGGTATTTTTGCCTTCAATGCCTTACATCATGGTCTTTGAAATCTCGTTTGACTTGTGGTTGAATTTTTGAGCACCTCAAGTTTTACATACACGGGCCAGCAAGATGTGGCTTGTTCACTATAAACAAAATGACACTTCTGATGTTTTTCGGTACAACACTACAATTGTTCCGTACAATAATCAAAATTTACTCACTCAATGTAAGTCTTTACTTGTCAGCAGAAGGCTGGGTAGTGCGACAATGTCTTCAATCACAATCTTGACTCGTAAAATTTGCATCCTGGATGAAAAACAATCAAGTGATGGCTGCTCAATTACTTTTCTGCCACATGCAGGTCGCTAACGATGCTTAATCTTTATGCTGAAGGTTTGCTTACACACAAGAGGGCGCTATGATGATTTTTAGTAGTCTTGCTCCTTATGGATCATTTTAGTTGGAGAACTGATTTTTAACATACTAGTGGTTTACATTGGTTTGAGCAATGGGTAAAATGTTGGCGACAACATGATCAAGGTCAATGTGTTCTTAAAGCAATTTATTTATAGGTTACAATTGTAAAAGTTACAACTTTGGGGAGTTCCAAACCTGTCAAGGCAAAGCGGAAGATTAGACTTGGATTTGAGAAAAGAAGGAAAATCTTATTTTTTTGCAGCTTTTTCAAAAAAATTAATTTGTCATTAAATTATTAACAGTTAGACCACTACACAAATCTTTAAACTAAAATCACAGAAAGCCAAGCCTGCTACAGAGAACAGACAGCTGAACAGATTTTTCCACTTATCAGAGGGTTAGATCTGGGTAGCTCTGTGTCTATGTGCACTGGTATACCAGATTGTGTGTACATTTGTATGCCAGGCACAAATTTGACAGCCCATAAAACAAAAATTACACAACTCTGGGAACTGACCCCCCATCTAAGATATGTGGAATGGTCCTGTCTAGAATCTCCTGGACGATCAAGTCCCTCGGGGCTTTGCAAGTGAAAAAAACAAAACAAGAAACACTTCAAATCTTCCACCCTGCACTGGAAGACTCCCGTATTATATGGTGGTATACCAGATTTTGTGTACATTTGTATGCCCATAAAAAAAAAATATTAAAAATAAACTCTGAGAACTGCCCCCCTCCTCCCCCCCCCCCCCCACCTAAGTTATGTGGAATGGTTATTTTTAGGATCTCCTGGATGATCAAGTCCCTAGGGGCATTGCAAGTGAAGAAAAACAATAACAATTTAAAATCTACCTACCAACACTGGCAGACACCCACCCACAAGGGTTATAAGGAAGTAATACGCAAAAACATTTTGAAACTTCAATCCAACTTTACATCAAAATATTAAAAAGTCGTTAAAAACAAGGAAGCGATTCTGTACAAATCTGAAATCACAACAAAAACAACTTAAGAATCTTTTCTAAAAATAACCTCAAAAAACAAAGTTGTTAACGTTTGACGTTGTCATGTAAAGCAAGACAACCACTTCCCACTTGGCATCCGTAAAGAAGTGATATCATTGTGTATAGGGAATCACCAGAACAGAAGCCCTTGATTTCATTATAATTATTGGAAGAGACATGACGCATCAAGACTGTAACTGGGTCTGTTAGTACTGTAACGGTGCAGACCAGATTGTCATCGGATAAAACATTGGCACATCATAATAGTGCACTTTATTGTTTCTTTGTGTGCACCGAGCTGCTTTGATTTACTTTGCTCTGGTTGATAAGATATTGACGAGCTTTCATTTTCACCAGACGTGTGAAGATGGATATCATAACGTTGCGTATGTTTATGAGCATTGTTATGACCGCGTTGATCTGTAAGGCAGAATTTCAGCCCTTCAACTTGAACCCACAGAGTGCTACAGTCATCGAGGGGAGTAATGTAACACTCACTTGTAGATCGGTGTATTTACCAAGTTGTATTGTTTATCAATTCAGTTGGCAGAGAAAACTAAATCAACGTTCTGACATCGAGCAAATTTCTGTTTGTTCCCGTCTAAAATTAAACTTTGCAAGACGTAGCGGTATTGTTGTTGAGCAGGTCAGTAAGCGCTATCACCTGCACATCAATAACGTCCAACGAGATGACAGTGGGACTTATTGGTGTAATATGATTGAAACAAATGGGCAACACAGCAGTGAGACAGCTTTATTGACAGTTAATCCACTTCCCCGTTCTTGTAAACTTTATCCAAGTGGACCAAGAGTCGGTAAAACCGTCTGGTTGGAATGCACTCTCTCTGAACGCGACCCTCCCAGCCTATTGACCTGGTTCGAATCCACATCAAGCGGTCTTATCCAAATTAAAGATAAAACAGAAGTCAGTCCAGGTGGGACTTACACAGTTGAGCGTGAGTTGACCGAGTCTGACAATATGAGAGAGTTTACATGTGTAGCTGGTCCCCACCTTAATGGTCCAATTTGCTCCATTACGCCTCTTCAGATACCAACGACTGTCTCAATCTCACCCTCTAATTTGACGCTACTTGAACGCCAGAACGCGACATTCACGTGTGACTTGAAGTCTACACCACAACAGATAGCAGATAAGTATGAATGGTGCGTGTTCCTGGTTGACAAAGGCGAAGTAAAGGTTAACCTTAACACGGTGCAGAACCTGGATGGTCAGTTTAAACTTGACCAAAATGGACAAACTCTTGAAATTAACGACGTAACCTTTGGAGAATTCAAAAATTCTAAGATCAGATGCATTGCATTTCAAGGCAGTACACCAATTTCAAGCGTGAATGATTCACGGTTATTCATCTTGCCTTTACCCACGGCCTCACCAAAGACAACAATAGTTTCAGTCACAGAAACATTCACAGAAAAATCAGTCAACAATGACGACAACACCTCAGGTTTTATAATTATTGTTGGTGGAATCATCGGTGCAATCTTCTTTCTGATAATCTCAGCTTTGCTTGGATGCTACCTGATTAAACACAAACACAACCCCACCGGACCAAGGCAGACTGCGGCTACACATGAGCAGAGACCGCCTACAGGTGAGAGAGTAACTGTGAGCAGCGAGGATCAAAATGGTCAAACGTACGACGAAATCCCGTTGGATGTTGCAGGAGATCGGAACGCCAGGATGTCAAGTAGTGGTGATTCGAAAGAGGCTGAAGTGTTATACGCGTGCGTCAATAAGACTGGACGTAACGAAATCAAGAGATATGGCGTGCCTGCTCCATCAACAACTGGTCAAGGTGGTTACACAGTCACTAATGGAGAAAGTGTGGACGAGGAGATTGGACATGCAAGGAACCAAGCGATATACACAATGGTGAACAAACCTATGAAAACCAAACCAAACCACCCAGGGAAGAATGATCATCACAAAGTCAATCAACTGCCAGATGAGGACGGCAAAGAATCAGACACACCCATCGAAGACGATGTTGTGTCACGCAAGAACAGCATGGAGGGACTGGTATATGCGGACTTGGACCTACATCGCCCTTTATCAGCCAGGAACACAGAAACACTTCAGTCGGAGGAGCAGAGTGACTTTGCTGAAATCCGTGGTGGTAAATAGGTAACTAGTGGTTTGCGTAGTTCTTATCTGGTTCTACTCCAGCTAAGGTATGGTTAAGATACCTGCACATTAAGGGTAATTTACAGGATTGGTAGAGCTGAAAAAATAGTCACAGTGTGCATGTTGTGTGTGAGCAATCATATACATAGGCTAAATCCGATGTGTTAGTCTGGAGAAAATTAGTGAAAAACCATGCACATTTCTCAGCGTGTAAATACATTGTCCTTAATTTTGGTGGTAACAACCGGAATCAGATGATGCAGGTTTTTTTTCTCTACAGGTTTTTAGACACAGTTCTCTCAAATATGACTGCGTTTTAGAGGGAATATTTTATACATAAAATGGTTCTTTTATTAACGCCATAATCAGCAAGATTTCAGACCAGACTTAAACAACAATGTTTCAATAAAATTGACGTACAATGTCTGCATGCTTCCTTTCATAAAGCATGACTAAGTCAAGTTCTGCTGGCTGAGTCATCAGGGTGTGGGTTCGAATCCTGGTCATGACAGTTGCATCTTTGAGCAAGATACTTAACTAAATAAATGCTTCTTTTTACCCAGAGGTAATTGGGTACCAATGAGGGCAGAAATGCTTAAGTAATTGATTTAGCTTAGTGCACTACATACTTGGCAGCACAGCTAGGCTGTATACTCCTGAGGGAGCTGATGCATGATGGTTTAAGGATTTAAATAAATCACCCAGTGATCAGGGCTATAAATATTGGAGCGCCAGATATATAAAGAGTAACTAGTATTACTAGTTTGCCAACATTCGTAGCACGTAAGTCGCACATAACGCGACGGTCCATGTCAATTTTCGAGACTAAACCCCAAATCGTATTTTTAAGATCAGGTCTCATAATGGTCAAAGATGTCATAAAAAAACAGGGATCTTTTAATTTAAACAGACACCTCCATCGAAGATATAGCCAGACAACCTTTTTGTATGTCTGAACTACACCATCCCCCAAAACAGTTCGAAAACAAACGAATGAATAAGCACATTTGACCACACCAAGTTAATCACTTTTCAACTCGAATGTAAAGCATATGTTTGTGCATTTTGGATTTATTATCATTTCCATCATTTTGTGTGCATAACTTTGTCTAAGAATCAAAATACGGTACTTTGTTATTCTGCAGTCAAGCCGAATTTTGAATATTATGTTATGTCGTGTAGCTTTAAAAACGTTTACCAAAGCCAAAATTTTTTAACATGAAGCTGTCTAAAAAACACACAACGTTTATTGATTATGTTTAAGATTAGGGCGTTTCTTTCCCATCTGTAAAATTAAATAAACTTTCATATAGTGAATGTTAACCAGGATTTTCCAACCAAGAGTTCCTTTAAAAAAATAATAATTACAATTATAATAACACTGAAAAGCATTTTTATATTCATGACTGTTTTTGTACAGTCAGTGGTTCAACTTTCACATGGAAACGGAACCGTTGTTAAAAAAATACAAATTTGGGTCCTTGTTTAGTGTTTGTGGTTTAATTATAGGCAGTACAGGAAATGGATGTGGCACACTTTCTGGCTGAACGGAAAGTAGGAAAAACAAAACACTTTCGATTTAACACAGCCCACTTATAATTTTAGTTCCTGTTCCAGTTTTTAATTAGTTTCATTTTCTAAATTCATATTACTACAAAATGTCACAGAAATATTTATCTGATTTTTGTGCACTTCTATGCAGGATCCCATGTATTTCATTGTTTTCTCCAGTTACAAACCCACAGCGAGTTGACCGACCTCCATATCCTAGACTGGACCATTCCAGGAGGGGAGGTCAATTTCCAGGATTTTTATTTATTTTTTGTCGGCTTGGGATTTTTTCTCCTTCAAATCTTTGGTTAGTTTAGTTTTATGTGTGAGTAATATTGTTGATTTTGCTATTTGCTGTTTTACTCCAATGGGCTGACTTTTTACAAGTACATTATTGTAATGCACTTTTGAAAATATTAATGCATTATTTTTTAACATAATTGTTTATATTCTTTTAAATCCTCTGCAGAAGGAATAGGTTATTAACGGGTTGATTTTTTAAAAACTTCTTGAGAGAAAGAAGGGTAAAAATAAACCAGTGGAGAGAACAGTTTATTTGCGGGGGAGCATTTTTTGTACCCATGAAATTGTGTTTACTCAAGAAATACTTACAGATGTCAAATCAAGTTATCATATTTAGCCTATCATTACCAAGATATTGTTTCCAAACAATTTTAATTTTTGTACACGACAGAGAAATCTTGTGGTAAATGTATCAGTTAATTACTTGGTGTATTTAATGTAAGCTGTTATTATTATATTAGTCATTGCTTGTTTGATTGAATTTAAAGTTTGTAGTATTATTTGCTTATAAGTACAAAGTTTTTGGATATTGGCACATGTACTTTTCAAAGTAACAACTTTCAGGATTAATATTCTCATTGGGGAAATGTTTTTTCAGGACACAATAGTCGGCTATGTATGTTTCCATGTCAAGCAGCTAACCGGCAGTTCAGAAGTATTACACTGTGCTTATGTTTCTGTTTTTGCCTTTGCTGGTGTGGCAGGAGATTCTGTGCCCCCTCCCCCAACGGTGAATTGTGTCGAAATTTCTTTGAATCAACTTCCTTTAGCCCAAGTTGATTTACCGTATGGGGACACATGCACACACACCGGGTGACAACATCCCATATGACACCAGGCTTGGTCACAATAGTGTATTATTTATTATTGGACATTGATTTGAACCCTGCTTCAGCTAAGCTTAACAGCTTTGTGGAGTTGGGTGAATGTCTGATACAACATTATTGTGTAGAAATAATTATGCGGTAAACGCTAAAGGGGCGACCTCTATCGCCCGCCCGAGAAAATATCCAGTCAATTAAATAAAACGGAGGCTATAATTTATGCAACTCATTAATATATGTGATCATTTAGATTATTGCAATCGAAACAAGTAAAGGTAATTGTATGATCTTATATGCAATTTGCTCAACTTTGACGATACATCAGACAGAAATGTTACGACTGGTTTCTGGATTATAATCAGTTGAGTGAAGTTCCGAGTGAAACTGTTCCTTTCAGATAAATCACAAATCGAAATAATGAGTTGGGCTCTAGCTATGCCGTTTGAAGTTGGTTGAAAGATTCATATTCTTTTTTTTGTGCTCATAAATAACTAGCTTATTAGTGCTAATGTTTAATGTTTAAAAGCGTGGATATCGAAGTTTGTACATTACCCGCTATACAACAAATGCCTGTGGTGGGGCGTACTTAACAAATCAATCATTATTTAAAAATAAAAAGGGAAAGATTTGAAAAGTTGACTTAAACAAACTGTAAGACTCACAGATGTTTCAACGTTGGGAAAAATTAGAGAGTGTTTGATGTTAAATTTACATCTGGGATAAAAAATGTTATTTGTGTCTTACCTATACGCCCGTGAGTGTCTTGCCTGAAACTTCGGCACTTTCCTGAGTGAAACCTGTGAAGAAGAAAAAACTATACGTAAAACAAATGCACATTATTTTGTTGCGTTTACATAGTTGGGGGGGGGGGGGGAGCGAATACGTGCAAGGAAACCAAAGACACCCTAATGTTACTACACAAAAGATGTGACGGTGTCCTCTGTTCCAGGTGGATATTAAATGATTGCATAATTCTTTTGTCTCAATCTGATGTTCCACTGAATGGCATCCATTCAAGTTTGAATGAATCCAGAATTGTTTATGTAAAGGTTTATAATTGACTCTGTTATTATTATTGTAAGATGCATGTTTACTGATAGCGATATTAATTAATTAAATTGATGCTTCACGCTTGTAAATACAGAAAGAGAAGTGAAGATATTTAGTGTACAACAATTGTTGTATTATTTTGTTTGGTTGAAGGAACTTCCTCAAGATATTCGTAATATTTCCAGTTACTCTAAAAAATCACCTTTTCCAGATGTATTTCTTTAATTCATAGTTTAGATTGATTTGGCGCATTACAAATGCCTACTTTTGTTATTATTAATAATTATTTTAAATATTATGCGAACAAATTATTGTTTTTTCTCCAATGTGATTGTATGATTTGTACAGTGCCAAAACTAAGGCACAGCTTTAGGGGGTGGGGGCACCATTTTTTCTAGGGGAGGGGCACTTCAGGACTATTATAAACTTGTTACCATTTGCATTTGTCCTAAAGCCCTCAAGGGAGTTGGATTAGCTGTACGGCACAGTAGGTTCTTGCAATTTTTTTAATAACTCCGTTCATACAAGTAAAACAAAAATTCCCTCTATGATATCCCCAACTGTACCATTGAGAAACATACTGGAGAAGTTGAATGGCCTGGGTTGGGTTACCCTGTTCAGCTTGTATGAATTCCCTATGGCTTTGTGTAGTAAGCAGTCCTTGGTAATTGACAGATGTATTGGCTCTGCCACAGTGACAAATGACCCATTACTAGAGAGCAGCTTGACAGAGATTCACAGCTGTTGTTAGTTTGTGGTTTTTCAGTGGCAATATGGGAGCCATCAAATCTAGATCATTGGGGGGGGGGCATGGAAGGTTTGGAGGAGCCAGGGAATCTTCCTAACAAGCTTGAATGAAACAAGCTTGGCTGTAGTCATAACAAAGCATGCTGGACTCTCTGTGTGTGAAGGGTTAACAATCTTGTGAATAGAGGGATGTTTCCACAACTATTTTTAGCCAAGCAGAGTAAGGTAGTGTGCTCACCCCCCCCCCCCCCCCCACTGGATTGTTTTGTTTTTCCATTATTTACATTCCCTTGAGGAGGAGGTGGTGGTTTCTTTTGTGTCTTTTTTCTTGTTCTTGATAAGACTTGGTAGGAGCATGGAGGATACCTCCATGACTGGAGTAGATTTCAGAGAATTAGTGATTAGTCATTATGGTAACATTTATTACAGAGTGTAAACAAAGTAGTGGGCAGTGGTGGGGGACAGGATTCTAGGAGACTTGGTAGGGATTAGGTCAGATTAATTATAAACAAGCAGATAAACAGGTGAAAATGAAGGTTTATACATTTTTACAGACATACTGTCAATGCACTAATTAGCTTTAATTATCAAATGAATTACCAACATAAACATTGGAAATGATTTGTTGCTTTCATAGTTGCTAAAGAACATCTCTAGTACCTCTGAGGCATCTTAGGCTCAATTATAATGAGATTATAGCTTCATACCCCGGATGTATTACGATTTCCTAAAACCTTCTGTAGCTCACAGCTATTGATGTGGTAGCGAATAACAAATTACGTCACACGGACTGCAGGTCTCTTTTTTTTTTTTCAAAATGGCTTCCACCAGTTGAAATTGTTTCAATTGTCCTGATAGAAAGAGCCAAATGGGCAGGAGATTGCACTGAAGTAAGGGATTTTTTTTATTCAACCAAGTTTGTTCACATCTTGCTTCCCTTGGAAAAAAAGCTGTTTCTTTCAATCTGTTGTTGAGAACAAAACTTGTGAGTGATTTCAATCACATGACCTACCTCCAGTAGCATTTTGCCTGCCTGATGAAGATGCTGTACTCTCTTATCTAACAGTGGGATATCAGCGTCTGTTGATGAGTGGAAGATGTGGTTGTAGTTGCTTCATGGTGATACAGGAGAAGTAAGAGGCTGAGGTGATTGGGATGTCTTCCTGTTTGAATGATAGAATATTATGACTAGTTACTTGTACTTTATACAAAAGTTTACCCAAATCCATTTTATATCCAGTTGACATATTGCACATTTCCATTGATTGACGTCACAATGGCGGCCAATGCAAGGGGTCAATACACTGATACCACAGACTACCACAAAGTGCCTAATACCTTCCAGGCTAGAACTTGGTGCATGAGTTTCTTCTGTTTGTACAGCTAGCAATATGTGGAAACCCCAAAGCTTGTTTACTGGGATTTAGTCTCAAGAGTCTCCTGTGCAACTTTGTGGCAAGAGCCAGTTGGGCAGGAGAGTACATTGAGAGTAATAGGGTGAAATGGTTCTTGTTTTCTCAGTTTGTAAAAAGTTATAGAAATCTTAGGTTGATTTCACTTGAAAATATTTACACTCACCAATCAACAGTCTCTTCTTTGGTCGTCTGCTTTGGACGCAAAGTGTTATTGTTTCCAGATCTTCGAAGCTGTATTCCTTTCTCTACTTTCTTAAGTCTGTAAAAACAAACAAACAAACAAACAAACAGACACCACTTGGTTATTGTAGTTATAGAACAGTAACTCAGGCTTTATTCATCTATAGAACATTTTACAATAACATCTCAATGGGTTTTATGTCAGTGCCCTAGTCACTGGGCCAATAACATTCCTGTTATCTTTCTCAATTCCCAGGGGAGTATACAGCCCTGGGCTTCCTTGCCTTGTTTGGATGTTACTTGAAGTAACAGCTGGTTTAGTCAAATTGTTATGTAATTTCATCTTCTTGATACATTTTCCTCCTTCTCTGAGTTGAGGTTAGCTTCAATCTGTAATCATATATGAAAGTTCTAGGAGGAGACAGGATGTTTGCTCTTTTACTGTGATTGTGAGATGAAAGACAGCATTGTCAGCATTGGCCAAGTTTTTTATGCTGGTAAGCTGGCAGACTGTATAGCGCCCTCTTTGACCTATATATGAGTAGCCCCTGGATACTGAGAGAAATAACAAGAATGTTATTGGCCCAGTGATTAGGGCACTGACATAAAGCACAATGATATGTTATTGTAAATAACTACAATTTCAAATCAGCACATAGCCTGGTGGATTTGCTCCCACTTCACAATTTCCTTGCTCAGCATTCGAATCCCCCTACACATTATTTTTCAGAAATACAATTTTTACTGTCTTTCTAAAAAAAAAATAACAATACACCGCCTACCTTTAAGTTTTGGCTTTGTACATTTAGCCAGCACTGGACATGCACAGTTGACAGTTTTGGACCATTATGTCAGACTTTAGTTCCCCCAAAACAAAAATCTTCCAAAGCCAATAATCTGAAAAAGGAGAAGGTAAATAATATCCATTTAAATTTCAGGGTAAAGTTTGAATAAACAAAGAACAAAAAAAACACTGCCAAGCACAGCAAATTTGTGCTGTGTGCACCTCGCTTTGTGCCAGGGCCTGACAGCCACTTCAAGGTAAGGGCTACACCTGATTTTGGCTGTCGGCCTAAATCAACTGTCACAAGGGCCACGTTGCCACCTTCTCCTGGGGCTGAAACGGGGTTGATCCCTTCACAGTCCATAAGGATGTAGGCAAGGGTATGATCCACTAGGAGCCTGGCTGGTAGAGCAGCATGCAATACCTTCCCAACTTTGTATGAAGCAATTAAGGTTAACTGCCCTTGAGCGCCTTGCTCAAGGGCACAAGTGTCATGACCGGGATTGGAACCTTACTCTGCTGCTGACAACACCAAAGCTTTGGTCCGGAAAACTAGACCGTCCGGCCACGACACATGGGTGTTGTCACCCACCACCCATTTGTAAGGTATAACAAAGGCACTCTCAGTTTTCACTTGGTGCTATTCCGGCCGACTTCACTTGTATTATAATTTGTTTTCAAAGTGGGTTTTTCCAGGTTATAACGTGTTCTATGAAGGTGTTTGAAATGTGGTAATGGATTAGTATTATATCCAATAATGAGTCATAAATAGGTATACCCAAGGAATGATCCAAGAAATTGCAAGTAGTAAATAGTGTAGCTGGGACTTTTGGAGCCCATGTGTTAATCTGGGACCAGGAGCTTTGTGCTCATGTTTATGCCTGGGTGGTGTACCCAGTGTGTGTGTGTGTGGTTATTTGTAGCCCAGGTTGGAAGCAATGGAGGGGTCCAACAGACACTGACGTCCTACGAGGGCTAGGTTGTTTGATGATGTTTTGTCTTTTTGGCCAGGTGTACGTAGGCCTAGACTGCATGTAAAACTCAACTCAATTTGGTTCTTGGAGATTAGTGGTTAGTTAATTTAAACATTTTTTTTCTTAAGTTTTTGGCTCTTGAACTGAATATTAACTACTTTGTTTGTAACTATACTTAAAAGTAGGGCATAAAGCTGTTTATGATTTTTAATTAAATACAACATTGCACTCGATGACTGAGAAACAGCGTAATAGAAAGAACTTTAACTGTAGTATACAGGTATAGGTTTGTTACAATAAGTTATACAGTACAGTAGCATATGATATAGCAACTGTGTAAACAAAACCCTAGAGTTGATTGTAGAGTTTGGTCTAGTTTAGTAACAGTTTTCCTTAACAATTTCAAGAACTGTAATTCAAACTTAGTACTCCAGATAATCAGTACCCACCTGTCGTGTGATGACTGTACTATAAACAATGCTATCAATCTGTGCATAATGGTGAATACCGTCCAGCATTGTAAATAGATTCAGTGCCAAGTGAAAAAAAACGTCAACAATATCCAAACAACAACAAGCAAATCAAAAGGTCTATTGAGGGCGCACTAAAAGGTCATTGGTAAGCGCTGTTTGCACCACATTAAAATGACAGAAATTCATGCGCGGAACCTCATTAATAAAATGTATACCCACAACTTTTTCTCTAGTTCAACTATTTGAAGCTGGTGGCTTTTATGAAATGTAGAAAAATAGAAAAAAATGAGCCCCTGGGGTTTTAACTTCTGACTTAAAGGATTTAAGGGTAAAAAGTAAGCACTCTTAAGAGGGCCCTATTTTTATAAATGTAGGGTCATTTTTCCAAAAAGGAAAAATTTGACAGGTAGTACCCTGTCGCCATTTTGATTTTTGGGGTCGAAAACAAAAGTGCGATTTGACGGTGCAGCGTTCTAGACTAGACTTCCCTCAAGACCTTTTCTGTGTGGGGACATGGCCAAATCCCAAAACCTGGGCAATTAGGAGCTTTCTAGCAAAAAGTGACGCCATCTTTCTTGCCCAAAAAACCTCAATAATTCATGGAATAAAATGGTTGCGGCCTTCAAATTCAAACCAGCACCGTCGGGGGAGGTGTCCGCGAAAAGTGATCGCCGAAAATCGCCATGTTACCGGGGGTCGAATTTTGGGAATATTAATTTTGACAGGTAGTACCCTGTCGCCATTTTGATTTTTGGGGTCGAAAACAAAAGTGCGATTTGACGGTGCAGCGTTCTAGACTAGACTTCCCTCAAGACCTTTTCTGTGTGGGGACATGGCCAAATCCCAAAACCTGGGCAATTAGGAGCTTTCTAGCAAAAAGTGACGCCATCTTTCTTGCCCAAAAAACCTCAATAATTCATGGAATAAAATGGTTGCGGCCTTCAAATTCAAACCAGCACCGTCGGGGGAGGTGTCCGCGAAAAGTGATCGCCGAAAATCGCCATGTTACCGGGGGTCGAATTTTGGGAATATTAATTTTGACAGGTAGTACCCTGTCGCCATTTTGATTTTTGGGGTCGAAAACAAAAGTGCGATTTGACGGTGCAGCGTTCTAGACTAGACTTCCCTCAAGACCTTTTCTGTGTGGGGACATGGCCAAATCCCAAAACCTGGGCAATTAGGAGCTTTCTAGCAAAAAGTGACGCCATCTTTCTTGCCCAAAAAACCTCAATAATTCATGGAATAAAATGGTTGCGGCCTTCAAATTCAAACCAGCACCGTCGGGGGAGGTGTCCGCGAAAAGTGATCGCCGAAAATCGCCATGTTACCGGGGGTCGAATTTTGGGAATATTAATTTTGACAGGTAGTACCCTGTCGCCATTTTGATTTTTGGGGTCGAAAACAAAAGTGCGATTTGACGGTGCAGCGTTCTAGACTAGACTTCCCTCAAGACCTTTTCTGTGTGGGGACATGGCCAAATCCCAAAACCTGGGCAATTAGGAGCTTTCTAGCAAAAAGTGACGCCATCTTTCTTGCCCAAAAAACCTCAATAATTCATGGAATAAAATGGTTGCGGCCTTCAAATTCAAACCAGCACCGTCGGGGGAGGTGTCCGCGAAAAGTGATCGCCGAAAATCGCCATGTTACCGGGGGTCGAATTTTGGGAATATTAATTTTGACAGGTAGTACCCTGTCGCCATTTTGATTTTTGGGGTCGAAAACAAAAGTGCGATTTGACGGTGCAGCGTTCTAGACTAGACTTCCCTCAAGACCTTTTCTGTGTGGGGACATGGCCAAATCCCAAAACCTGGGCAATTAGGAGCTTTCTAGCAAAAAGTGACGCCATCTTTCTTGCCCAAAAAACCTCAATAATTCATGGAATAAAATGGTTGCGGCCTTCAAATTCAAACCAGCACCGTCGGGGGAGGTGTCCGCGAAAAGTGATCGCCGAAAATCGCCATGTTACCGGGGGTCGAATTTTGGGAATATTAATTTTGACAGGTAGTACCCTGTCGCCATTTTGATTTTTGGGGTCGAAAACAAAAGTGCGATTTGACGGTGCAGCGTTCTAGACTAGACTTCCCTCAAGACCTTTTCTGTGTGGGGACATGGCCAAATCCCAAAACCTGGGCAATTAGGAGCTTTCTAGCAAAAAGTGACGCCATCTTTCTTGCCCAAAAAACCTCAATAATTCATGGAATAAAATGGTTGCGGCCTTCAAATTCAAACCAGCACCGTCGGGGGAGGTGTCCGCGAAAAGTGATCGCCGAAAATCGCCATGTTACCGGGGGTCGAATTTTGGGAATATTAATTTTGACAGGTAGTACCCTGTCGCCATTTTGATTTTTGGGGTCGAAAACAAAAGTGCGATTTGACGGTGCAGCGTTCTAGACTAGACTTCCCTCAAGACCTTTTCTGTGTGGGGACATGGCCAAATCCCAAAACCTGGGCAATTAGGAGCTTTCTAGCAAAAAGTGACGCCATCTTTCTTGCCCAAAAAACCTCAATAATTCATGGAATAAAATGGTTGCGGCCTTCAAATTCAAACCAGCACCGTCGGGGGAGGTGTCCGCGAAAAGTGATCGCCGAAAATCGCCATGTTACCGGGGGTCGAATTTTGGGAATATTAATTTTGACAGGTAGTACCCTGTCGCCATTTTGATTTTTGGGGTCGAAAACAAAAGTGCGATTTGACGGTGCAGCGTTCTAGACTAGACTTCCCTCAAGACCTTTTCTGTGTGGGGACATGGCCAAATCCCAAAACCTGGGCAATTAGGAGCTTTCTAGCAAAAAGTGACGCCATCTTTCTTGCCCAAAAAACCTCAATAATTCATGGAATAAAATGGTTGCGGCCTTCAAATTCAAACCAGCACCGTCGGGGGAGGTGTCCGCGAAAAGTGATCGCCGAAAATCGCCATGTTACCGGGGGTCGAATTTTGGGAATATTAATTTTGACAGGTAGTACCCTGTCGCCATTTTGATTTTTGGGGTCGAAAACAAAAGTGCGATTTGACGGTGCAGCGTTCTAGACTAGACTTCCCTCAAGACCTTTTCTGTGTGGGGACATGGCCAAATCCCAAAACCTGGGCAATTAGGAGCTTTCTAGCAAAAAGTGACGCCATCTTTCTTGCCCAAAAAACCTCAATAATTCATGGAATAAAATGGTTGCGGCCTTCAAATTCAAACCAGCACCGTCGGGGGAGGTGTCCGCGAAAAGTGATCGCCGAAAATCGCCATGTTACCGGGGGTCGAATTTTGGGAATATTAATTTTGACAGGTAGTACCCTGTCGCCATTTTGATTTTTGGGGTCGAAAACAAAAGTGCGATTTGACGGTGCAGCGTTCTAGACTAGACTTCCCTCAAGACCTTTTCTGTGTGGGGACATGGCCAAATCCCAAAACCTGGGCAATTAGGAGCTTTCTAGCAAAAAGTGACGCCATCTTTCTTGCCCAAAAAACCTCAATAATTCATGGAATAAAATGGTTGCGGCCTTCAAATTCAAACCAGCACCGTCGGGGGAGGTGTCCGCGAAAAGTGATCGCCGAAAATCGCCATGTTACCGGGGGTCGAATTTTGGGAATATTAATTTTGACAGGTAGTACCCTGTCGCCATTTTGATTTTTGGGGTCGAAAACAAAAGTGCGATTTGACGGTGCAGCGTTCTAGACTAGACTTCCCTCAAGACCTTTTCTGTGTGGGGACATGGCCAAATCCCAAAACCTGGGCAATTAGGAGCTTTCTAGCAAAAAGTGACGCCATCTTTCTTGCCCAAAAAACCTCAATAATTCATGGAATAAAATGGTTGCGGCCTTCAAATTCAAACCAGCACCGTCGGGGGAGGTGTCCGCGAAAAGTGATCGCCGAAAATCGCCATGTTACCGGGGGTCGAATTTTGGGAATATTAATTTTGACAGGTAGTACCCTGTCGCCATTTTGATTTTTGGGGTCGAAAACAAAAGTGCGATTTGACGGTGCAGCGTTCTAGACTAGACTTCCCTCAAGACCTTTTCTGTGTGGGGACATGGCCAAATCCCAAAACCTGGGCAATTAGGAGCTTTCTAGCAAAAAGTGACGCCATCTTTCTTGCCCAAAAAACCTCAATAATTCATGGAATAAAATGGTTGCGGCCTTCAAATTCAAACCAGCACCGTCGGGGGAGGTGTCCGCGAAAAGTGATCGCCGAAAATCGCCATGTTACCGGGGGTCGAATTTTGGGAATATTAATTTTGACAGGTAGTACCCTGTCGCCATTTTGATTTTTGGGGTCGAAAACAAAAGTGCGATTTGACGGTGCAGCGTTCTAGACTAGACTTCCCTCAAGACCTTTTCTGTGTGGGGACATGGCCAAATCCCAAAACCTGGGCAATTAGGAGCTTTCTAGCAAAAAGTGACGCCATCTTTCTTGCCCAAAAAACCTCAATAATTCATGGAATAAAATGGTTGCGGCCTTCAAATTCAAACCAGCACCGTCGGGGGAGGTGTCCGCGAAAAGTGATCGCCGAAAATCGCCATGTTACCGGGGGTCGAATTTTGGGAATATTAATTTTGACAGGTAGTACCCTGTCGCCATTTTGATTTTTGGGGTCGAAAACAAAAGTGCGATTTGACGGTGCAGCGTTCTAGACTAGACTTCCCTCAAGACCTTTTCTGTGTGGGGACATGGCCAAATCCCAAAACCTGGGCAATTAGGAGCTTTCTAGCAAAAAGTGACGCCATCTTTCTTGCCCAAAAAACCTCAATAATTCATGGAATAAAATGGTTGCGGCCTTCAAATTCAAACCAGCACCGTCGGGGGAGGTGTCCGCGAAAAGTGATCGCCGAAAATCGCCATGTTACCGGGGGTCGAATTTTGGGAATATTAATTTTGACAGGTAGTACCCTGTCGCCATTTTGATTTTTGGGGTCGAAAACAAAAGTGCGATTTGACGGTGCAGCGTTCTAGACTAGACTTCCCTCAAGACCTTTTCTGTGTGGGGACATGGCCAAATCCCAAAACCTGGGCAATTAGGAGCTTTCTAGCAAAAAGTGACGCCATCTTTCTTGCCCAAAAAACCTCAATAATTCATGGAATAAAATGGTTGCGGCCTTCAAATTCAAACCAGCACCGTCGGGGGAGGTGTCCGCGAAAAGTGATCGCCGAAAATCGCCATGTTACCGGGGGTCGAATTTTGGGAATATTAATTTTGACAGGTAGTACCCTGTCGCCATTTTGATTTTTGGGGTCGAAAACAAAAGTGCGATTTGACGGTGCAGCGTTCTAGACTAGACTTCCCTCAAGACCTTTTCTGTGTGGGGACATGGCCAAATCCCAAAACCTGGGCAATTAGGAGCTTTCTAGCAAAAAGTGACGCCATCTTTCTTGCCCAAAAAACCTCAATAATTCATGGAATAAAATGGTTGCGGCCTTCAAATTCAAACCAGCACCGTCGGGGGAGGTGTCCGCGAAAAGTGATCGCCGAAAATCGCCATGTTACCGGGGGTCGAATTTTGGGAATATTAATTTTGACAGGTAGTACCCTGTCGCCATTTTGATTTTTGGGGTCGAAAACAAAAGTGCGATTTGACGGTGCAGCGTTCTAGACTAGACTTCCCTCAAGACCTTTTCTGTGTGGGGACATGGCCAAATCCCAAAACCTGGGCAATTAGGAGCTTTCTAGCAAAAAGTGACGCCATCTTTCTTGCCCAAAAAACCTCAATAATTCATGGAATAAAATGGTTGCGGCCTTCAAATTCAAACCAGCACCGTCGGGGGAGGTGTCCGCGAAAAGTGATCGCCGAAAATCGCCATGTTACCGGGGGTCGAATTTTGGGAATATTAATTTTGACAGGTAGTACCCTGTCGCCATTTTGATTTTTGGGGTCGAAAACAAAAGTGCGATTTGACGGTGCAGCGTTCTAGACTAGACTTCCCTCAAGACCTTTTCTGTGTGGGGACATGGCCAAATCCCAAAACCTGGGCAATTAGGAGCTTTCTAGCAAAAAGTGACGCCATCTTTCTTGCCCAAAAAACCTCAATAATTCATGGAATAAAATGGTTGCGGCCTTCAAATTCAAACCAGCACCGTCGGGGGAGGTGTCCGCGAAAAGTGATCGCCGAAAATCGCCATGTTACCGGGGGTCGAATTTTGGGAATATTAATTTTGACAGGTAGTACCCTGTCGCCATTTTGATTTTTGGGGTCGAAAACAAAAGTGCGATTTGACGGTGCAGCGTTCTAGACTAGACTTCCCTCAAGACCTTTTCTGTGTGGGGACATGGCCAAATCCCAAAACCTGGGCAATTAGGAGCTTTCTAGCAAAAAGTGACGCCATCTTTCTTGCCCAAAAAACCTCAATAATTCATGGAATAAAATGGTTGCGGCCTTCAAATTCAAACCAGCACCGTCGGGGGAGGTGTCCGCGAAAAGTGATCGCCGAAAATCGCCATGTTACCGGGGGTCGAATTTTGGGAATATTAATTTTGACAGGTAGTACCCTGTCGCCATTTTGATTTTTGGGGTCGAAAACAAAAGTGCGATTTGACGGTGCAGCGTTCTAGACTAGACTTCCCTCAAGACCTTTTCTGTGTGGGGACATGGCCAAATCCCAAAACCTGGGCAATTAGGAGCTTTCTAGCAAAAAGTGACGCCATCTTTCTTGCCCAAAAAACCTCAATAATTCATGGAATAAAATGGTTGCGGCCTTCAAATTCAAACCAGCACCGTCGGGGGAGGTGTCCGCGAAAAGTGATCGCCGAAAATCGCCATGTTACCGGGGGGTCGAATTTTGGGAATATTAATTTTGACAGGTAGTACCCTGTCGCCATTTTGATTTTTGGGGTCGAAAACAAAAGTGCGATTTGACGGTGCAGCGTTCTAGACTAGACTTCCCTCAAGACCTTTTCTGTGTGGGGACATGGCCAAATCCCAAAACCTGGGCAATTAGGAGCTTTCTAGCAAAAAGTGACGCCATCTTTCTTGCCCAAAAAACCTCAATAATTCATGGAATAAAATGGTTGCGGCCTTCAAATTCAAACCAGCACCGTCGGGGGAGGTGTCCGCGAAAAGTGATCGCCGAAAATCGCCATGTTACCGGGGGTCGAATTTTGGGAATATTAATTTTGACAGGTAGTACCCTGTCGCCATTTTGATTTTTGGGGTCGAAAACAAAAGTGCGATTTGACGGTGCAGCGTTCTAGACTAGACTTCCCTCAAGACCTTTTCTGTGTGGGGACATGGCCAAATCCCAAAACCTGGGCAATTAGGAGCTTTCTAGCAAAAAGTGACGCCATCTTTCTTGCCCAAAAAACCTCAATAATTCATGGAATAAAATGGTTGCGGCCTTCAAATTCAAACCAGCACCGTCGGGGGAGGTGTCCGCGAAAAGTGATCGCCGAAAATCGCCATGTTACCGGGGGTCGAATTTTGGGAATATTAATTTTGACAGGTAGTACCCTGTCGCCATTTTGATTTTTGGGGTCGAAAACAAAAGTGCGATTTGACGGTGCAGCGTTCTAGACTAGACTTCCCTCAAGACCTTTTCTGTGTGGGGACATGGCCAAATCCCAAAACCTGGGCAATTAGGAGCTTTCTAGCAAAAAGTGACGCCATCTTTCTTGCCCAAAAACCTCAATAATTCATGGAATAAAATGGTTGCGGCCTTCAAATTCAAACCAGCACCGTCGGGGGAGGTGTCCGCGAAAAGTGATCGCCGAAAATCGCCATGTTACCGGGGGTCGAATTTTGGGAATATTAATTTTGACAGGTAGTACCCTGTCGCCATTTTGATTTTTGGGGTCGAAAACAAAAGTGCGATTTGACGGTGCAGCGTTCTAGACTAGACTTCCCTCAAGACCTTTTCTGTGTGGGGACATGGCCAAATCCCAAAACCTGGGCAATTAGGAGCTTTCTAGCAAAAAGTGACGCCATCTTTCTTGCCCAAAAAACCTCAATAATTCATGGAATAAAATGGTTGCGGCCTTCAAATTCAAACCAGCACCGTCGGGGGAGGTGTCCGCGAAAAGTGATCGCCGAAAATCGCCATGTTACCGGGGGTCGAATTTTGGGAATATTAATTTTGACAGGTAGTACCCTGTCGCCATTTTGATTTTTGGGGTCGAAAACAAAAGTGCGATTTGACGGTGCAGCGTTCTAGACTAGACTTCCCTCAAGACCTTTTCTGTGTGGGGACATGGCCAAATCCCAAAACCTGGGCAATTAGGAGCTTTCTAGCAAAAAGTGACGCCATCTTTCTTGCCCAAAAAACCTCAATAATTCATGGAATAAAATGGTTGCGGCCTTCAAATTCAAACCAGCACCGTCGGGGGAGGTGTCCGCGAAAAGTGATCGCCGAAAATCGCCATGTTACCGGGGGTCGAATTTTGGAATATTAATTTTGACAGGTAGTACCCTGTCGCCATTTTGATTTTTGGGGTCGAAAACAAAAGTGCGATTTGACGGTGCAGCGTTCTAGACTAGACTTCCCTCAAGACCTTTTCTGTGTGGGGACATGGCCAAATCCCAAAACCTGGGCAATTAGGAGCTTTCTAGCAAAAAGTGACGCCATCTTTCTTGCCCAAAAAACCTCAATAATTCATGGAATAAAATGGTTGCGGCCTTCAAATTCAAACCAGCACCGTCGGGGGAGGTGTCCGCGAAAAGTGATCGCCGAAAATCGCCATGTTACCGGGGGTCGAATTTTGGGAATATTAATTTTGACAGGTAGTACCCTGTCGCCATTTTGATTTTTGGGGTCGAAAACAAAAGTGCGATTTGACGGTGCAGCGTTCTAGACTAGACTTCCCTCAAGACCTTTTCTGTGTGGGGACATGGCCAAATCCCAAAACCTGGGCAATTAGGAGCTTTCTAGCAAAAAGTGACGCCATCTTTCTTGCCCAAAAAACCTCAATAATTCATGGAATAAAATGGTTGCGGCCTTCAAATTCAAACCAGCACCGTCGGGGGAGGTGTCCGCGAAAAGTGATCGCCGAAAATCGCCATGTTACCGGGGGTCGAATTTTGGGAATATTAATTTTGACAGGTAGTACCCTGTCGCCATTTTGATTTTTGGGGTCGAAAACAAAAGTGCGATTTGACGGTGCAGCGTTCTAGACTAGACTTCCCTCAAGACCTTTTCTGTGTGGGGACATGGCCAAATCCCAAAACCTGGGCAATTAGGAGCTTTCTAGCAAAAAGTGACGCCATCTTTCTTGCCCAAAAAACCTCAATAATTCATGGAATAAAATGGTTGCGGCCTTCAAATTCAAACCAGCACCGTCGGGGGAGGTGTCCGCGAAAAGTGATCGCCGAAAATCGCCATGTTACCGGGGGTCGAATTTTGGGAATATTAATTTTGACAGGTAGTACCCTGTCGCCATTTTGATTTTTGGGGTCGAAAACAAAAGTGCGATTTGACGGTGCAGCGTTCTAGACTAGACTTCCCTCAAGACCTTTTCTGTGTGGGGACATGGCCAAATCCCAAAACCTGGGCAATTAGGAGCTTTCTAGCAAAAAGTGACGCCATCTTTCTTGCCCAAAAAACCTCAATAATTCATGGAATAAAATGGTTGCGGCCTTCAAATTCAAACCAGCACCGTCGGGGGAGGTGTCCGCGAAAAGTGATCGCCGAAAATCGCCATGTTACCGGGGGTCGAATTTTGGGAATATTAATTTTGACAGGTAGTACCCTGTCGCCATTTTGATTTTTGGGGTCGAAAACAAAAGTGCGATTTGACGGTGCAGCGTTCTAGACTAGACTTCCCTCAAGACCTTTTCTGTGTGGGGACATGGCCAAATCCCAAAACCTGGGCAATTAGGAGCTTTCTAGCAAAAAGTGACGCCATCTTTCTTGCCCAAAAAACCTCAATAATTCATGGAATAAAATGGTTGCGGCCTTCAAATTCAAACCAGCACCGTCGGGGGAGGTGTCCGCGAAAAGTGATCGCCGAAAATCGCCATGTTACCGGGGGTCGAATTTTGGGAATATTAATTTTGACAGGTAGTACCCTGTCGCCATTTTGATTTTTGGGGTCGAAAACAAAAGTGCGATTTGACGGTGCAGCGTTCTAGACTAGACTTCCCTCAAGACCTTTTCTGTGTGGGGACATGGCCAAATCCCAAAACCTGGGCAATTAGGAGCTTTCTAGCAAAAAGTGACGCCATCTTTCTTGCCCAAAAAACCTCAATAATTCATGGAATAAAATGGTTGCGGCCTTCAAATTCAAACCAGCACCGTCGGGGGAGGTGTCCGCGAAAAGTGATCGCCGAAAATCGCCATGTTACCGGGGGTCGAATTTTGGGAATATTTGACAGGTAGTACCCTGTCGCCATTTTGATTTTTGGGGTCGAAAACAAAAGTGCGATTTGACGGTGCAGCGTTCTAGACTAGACTTCCCTCAAGACCTTTTCTGTGTGGGGGACATGGCCAAATCCCAAAACCTGGGCAATTAGGAGCTTTCTAGCAAAAAGTGACGCCATCTTTCTTGCCCAAAAAACCTCAATAATTCATGGAATAAAATGGTTGCGGCCTTCAAATTCAAACCAGCACCGTCGGGGGAGGTGTCCGCGAAAAGTGATCGCCGAAAATCGCCATGTTACCGGGGGTCGAATTTTGGGAATATTAATTTTGACAGGTAGTACCCTGTCGCCATTTTGATTTTTGGGGTCGAAAACAAAAGTGCGATTTGACGGTGCAGCGTTCTAGACTAGACTTCCCTCAAGACCTTTTCTGTGTGGGGACATGGCCAAATCCCAAAACCTGGGCAATTAGGAGCTTTCTAGCAAAAAGTGACGCCATCTTTCTTGCCCAAAAAAACCTCAATAATTCATGGAATAAAATGGTTGCGGCCTTCAAATTCAAACCAGCACCGTCGGGGGAGGTGTCCGCGAAAAGTGATCGCCGAAAATCGCCATGTTACCGGGGGTCGAATTTTGGGAATATTAATTTTGACAGGTAGTACCCTGTCGCCATTTTGATTTTTGGGGTCGAAAACAAAAGTGCGATTTGACGGTGCAGCGTTCTAGACTAGACTTCCCTCAAGACCTTTTCTGTGTGGGGACATGGCCAAATCCCAAAACCTGGGCAATCAGGAGCTTTCTAGCAAAAAGTGACGCCATCTTTCTTGCCCAAAAAACCTCAATAATTCATGGAATAAAATGGTTGCGGCCTTCAAATTCAAACCAGCACCGTCGGGGGAGGTGTCCGCGAAAAGTGATCGCCGAAAATCGCCATGTTACCGGGGGTCGAATTTTGGGAATATTTTGACAGGTAGTACCCTGTCGCCATTTTGATTTTTGGGGTCGAAAACAAAAGTGCGATTTGACGGTGCAGCGTTCTAGACTAGACTTCCCTCAAGACCTTTTCTGTATGGGGACATGGCCAAATCCCAAAACCTGGGCAATTAGGAGCTTTCTAGCAAAAAGTGACGCCATCTTTCTTGCCCAAAAAACCTCAATAATTCATGGAATAAAATGGTTGCGGCCTTCAAATTCAAACCAGCACCGTCGGGGGAGGTGTCCGCGAAAAGTGATCGCCGAAAATCGCCATGTTACCGGGGGTCGAATTTTGGGAATATTTGACAGGTAGTACCCTGTCGCCATTTTGATTTTTGGGGTCGAAAACAAAAGTGCGATTTGACGGTGCAGCGTTCTAGACTAGACTTCCCTCAAGACCTTTTCTGTGTGGGGACATGGCCAAATCCCAAAACCTGGGCAATTAGGAGCTTTCTAGCAAAAAGTGACGCCATCTTTCTTGCCCAAAAAACCTCAATAATTCATGGAATAAAATGGTTGCGGCCTTCAAATTCAAACCAGCACCGTCGGGGGAGGTGTCCGCGAAAAGTGATCGCCGAAAATCGCCATGTTACCGGGGGTCGAATTTTGGGAATATTAATTTTGACAGGTAGTACCCTGTCGCCATTTTGATTTTTGGGGTCGAAAACAAAAGTGCGATTTGACGGTGCAGCGTTCTAGACTAGACTTCCCTCAAGACCTTTTCTGTGTGGGGACATGGCCAAATCCCAAAACCTGGGCAATTAGGAGCTTTCTAGCAAAAAGTGACGCCATCTTTCTTGCCCAAAAAACCTCAATAATTCATGGAATAAAATGGTTGCGGCCTTCAAATTCAAACCAGCACCGTCGGGGGAGGTGTCCGCGAAAAGTGATCGCCGAAAATCGCCATGTTACCGGGGGTCGAATTTTGGGAATATTTTGACAGGTAGTACCCTGTCGCCATTTTGATTTTTGGGGTCGAAAACAAAAGTGCGATTTGACGGTGCAGCGTTCTAGACTAGACTTCCCTCAAGACCTTTTCTGTGTGGGGACATGGCCAAATCCCAAAACCTGGGCAATTAGGAGCTTTCTAGCAAAAAGTGACGCCATCTTTCTTGCCCAAAAAACCTCAATAATTCATGGAATAAAATGGTTGCGGCCTTCAAATTCAAACCAGCACCGTCGGGGGAGGTGTCCGCGAAAAGTGATCGCCGAAAATCGCCATGTTACCGGGGGTCGAATTTTGGGAATATTTGACAGGTAGTACCCTGTTGCCATTTTGATTTTTGGGGGTCGAAAACAAAAGTGCGATTTGACGGTGCAGCGTTCTAGACTAGACTTCCCTCAAGACCTTTTCTGTGTGGGGACATGGCCAAATCCCAAAACCTGGGCAATTAGGAGCTTTCTAGCAAAAAGTGACGCCATCTTTCTTGCCCAAAAAACCTCAATAATTCATGGAATAAAATGGTTGCGGCCTTCAAATTCAAACCAGCACCGTCGGGGGAGGTGTCCGCGAAAAGTGATCGCCGAAAATCGCCATGTTACCGGGGGTCGAATTTTGGGAATATTTGACAGGTAGTACCCTGTCGCCATTTTGATTTTTGGGGTCGAAAACAAAAGTGCGATTTGACGGTGCAGCGTTCTAGACTAGACTTCCCTCAAGACCTTTTCTGTGTGGGGACATGGCCAAATCCCAAAACCTGGGCAATTAGGAGCTTTCTAGCAAAAAGTGACGCCATCTTTCTTGCCCAAAAAACCTCAATAATTCATGGAATAAAATGGTTGCGGCCTTCAAATTCAAACCAGCACCGTCGGGGGAGGTGTCCGCGAAAAGTGATCGCCGAAAATCGCCATGTTACCGGGGGTCGAATTTTGGGAATATTAATTTTGACAGGTAGTACCCTGTCGCCATTTTGATTTTTGGGGTCGAAAACAAAAGTGCGATTTGACGGTGCAGCGTTCTAGACTAGACTTCCCTCAAGACCTTTTCTGTGTGGGGACATGGCCAAATCCCAAAACCTGGGCAATTAGGAGCTTTCTAGCAAAAAGTGACGCCATCTTTCTTGCCCAAAAAACCTCAATAATTCATGGAATAAAATGGTTGCGGCCTTCAAATTCAAACCAGCACCGTCGGGGGAGGTGTCCGCGAAAAGTGATCGCCGAAAATCGCCATGTTACCGGGGGTCGAATTTTGGGAATATTAATTTTGACAGGTAGTACCCTGTCGCCATTTTGATTTTTGGGGTCGAAAACAAAAGTGCGATTTGACGGTGCAGCGTTCTAGACTAGACTTCCCTCAAGACCTTTTCTGTGTGGGGACATGGCCAAATCCCAAAACCTGGGCAATTAGGAGCTTTCTAGCAAAAAGTGACGCCATCTTTCTTGCCCAAAAAACCTCAATAATTCATGGAATAAAATGGTTGCGGCCTTCAAATTCAAACCAGCACCGTCGGGGGAGGTGTCCGCGAAAAGTGATCGCCGAAAATCGCCATGTTACCGGGGGTCGAATTTTGGGAATATTAATTTTGACAGGTAGTACCCTGTCGCCATTTTGATTTTTGGGGTCGAAAACAAAAGTGCGATTTGACGGTGCAGCGTTCTAGACTAGACTTCCCTCAAGACCTTTTCTGTGTGGGGACATGGCCAAATCCCAAAACCTGGGCAATTAGGAGCTTTCTAGCAAAAAGTGACGCCATCTTTCTTGCCCAAAAAACCTCAATAATTCATGGAATAAAATGGTTGCGGCCTTCAAATTCAAACCAGCACCGTCGGGGGAGGTGTCCGCGAAAAGTGATCGCCGAAAATCGCCATGTTACCGGGGGTCGAATTTTGGGAATATTAATTTTGACAGGTAGTACCCTGTCGCCATTTTGATTTTTGGGGTCGAAAACAAAAGTGCGATTTGACGGTGCAGCGTTCTAGACTAGACTTCCCTCAAGACCTTTTCTGTGTGGGGACATGGCCAAATCCCAAAACCTGGGCAATTAGGAGCTTTCTAGCAAAAAGTGACGCCATCTTTCTTGCCCAAAAAACCTCAATAATTCATGGAATAAAATGGTTGCGGCCTTCAAATTCAAACCAGCACCGTCGGGGGAGGTGTCCGCGAAAAGTGATCGCCGAAAATCGCCATGTTACCGGGGGTCGAATTTTGGGAATATTAATTTTGACAGGTAGTACCCTGTCGCCATTTTGATTTTTGGGGTCGAAAACAAAAGTGCGATTTGACGGTGCAGCGTTCTAGACTAGACTTCCCTCAAGACCTTTTCTGTGTGGGGACATGGCCAAATCCCAAAACCTGGGCAATTAGGAGCTTTCTAGCAAAAAGTGACGCCATCTTTCTTGCCCAAAAAACCTCAATAATTCATGGAATAAAATGGTTGCGGCCTTCAAATTCAAACCAGCACCGTCGGGGGAGGTGTCCGCGAAAAGTGATCGCCGAAAATCGCCATGTTACCGGGGGTCGAATTTTGGGAATATTAATTTTGACAGGTAGTACCCTGTCGCCATTTTGATTTTTGGGGTCGAAAACAAAAGTGCGATTTGACGGTGCAGCGTTCTAGACTAGACTTCCCTCAAGACCTTTTCTGTGTGGGGACATGGCCAAATCCAAAACCTGGGCAATTAGGAGCTTTCTAGCAAAAAGTGACGCCATCTTTCTTGCCCAAAAAACCTCAATAATTCATGGAATAAAATGGTTGCGGCCTTCAAATTCAAACCAGCACCGTCGGGGGAGGTGTCCGCGAAAAGTGATCGCCGAAAATCGCCATGTTACCGGGGGTCGAATTTTGGGAATATTAATTTTGACAGGTAGTACCCTGTCGCCATTTTGATTTTTGGGGTCGAAAACAAAAGTGCGATTTGACGGTGCAGCGTTCTAGACTAGACTTCCCTCAAGACCTTTTCTGTGTGGGGACATGGCCAAATCCCAAAACCTGGGCAATTAGGAGCTTTCTAGCAAAAAGTGACGCCATCTTTCTTGCCCAAAAAACCTCAATAATTCATGGAATAAAATGGTTGCGGCCTTCAAATTCAAACCAGCACCGTCGGGGGAGGTGTCCGCGAAAAGTGATCGCCGAAAATCGCCATGTTACCGGGGGTCGAATTTTGGGAATATTAATTTTGACAGGTAGTACCCTGTCGCCATTTTGATTTTTGGGGTCGAAAACAAAAGTGCGATTTGACGGTGCAGCGTTCTAGACTAGACTTCCCTCAAGACCTTTTCTGTGTGGGGACATGGCCAAATCCCAAAACCTGGGCAATTAGGAGCTTTCTAGCAAAAAGTGACGCCATCTTTCTTGCCCAAAAAACCTCAATAATTCATGGAATAAAATGGTTGCGGCCTTCAAATTCAAACCAGCACCGTCGGGGGAGGTGTCCGCGAAAAGTGATCGCCGAAAATCGCCATGTTACCGGGGGTCGAATTTTGGGAATATTTGACAGGTAGTACCCTGTCGCCATTTTGATTTTTGGGGTCGAAAACAAAAGTGCGATTTGACGGTGCAGCGTTCTAGACTAGACTTCCCTCAAGACCTTTTCTGTGTGGGGACATGGCCAAATCCCAAAACCTGGGCAATTAGGAGCTTTCTAGCAAAAAGTGACGCCATCTTTCTTGCCCAAAAAACCTCAATAATTCATGGAATAAAATGGTTGCGGCCTTCAAATTCAAACCAGCACCGTCGGGGGAGGTGTCCGCGAAAAGTGATCGCCGAAAATCGCCATGTTACCGGGGGTCGAATTTTGGGAATATTTGACAGGTAGTACCCTGTCGCCATTTTGATTTTTGGGGTCGAAAACAAAAGTGCGATTTGACGGTGCAGCGTTCTAGACTAGACTTCCCTCAAGACCTTTTCTGTGTGGGGACATGGCCAAATCACAAAACCTGGGCAATTAGGAGCTTTCTAGCAAAAAGTGACGCCATCTTTCTTGCCAAAAAACCTCAATAATTCATGGAATAAAATGGTTGCGGCCTTCAAATTCAAACCAGCACCGTCGGGGGAGGTGTCCGCGAAAAGTGATCGCCGAAAATCGCCATGTTACCGGGGGTCGAATTTTGGGAATATTTGACAGGTAGTAGAAGTGCGATTTGACGGTGCAGCGTTCTAGACTAGACTTCCCTCAAGACCTTTTCTGTGTGGGGACATGGCCAAATCCCAAAACCTGGGCAATTAGGAGCTTTCTAGCAAAAGTGACGCCATCTTTCTTGCCCAAAAAACCTCAATAATTCATGGAATAAAATGGTTGCGGCCTTCAAATTCAAACCAGCACCGTCGGGGGAGGTGTCCGCGAAAAGTGATCGCCGAAAATCGCCATGTTACCGGGGGTCGAATTTTGGGAATATTTGACAGGTAGTACCCTGTCGCCATTTTGATTTTTGGGGTCGAAAACAAAAGTGCGATTTGACGGTGCAGCGTTCTAGACTAGACTTCCCTCAAGACCTTTTCTGTGTGGGGACATGGCCAAATCCCAAAACCTGGGCAATTAGGAGCTTTCTAGCAAAAAGTGACGCCATCTTTCTTGCCCAAAAAACCTCAATAATTCATGGAATAAAATGGTTGCGGCCTTCAAATTCAAACCAGCACCGTCGGGGGAGGTGTCCGCGAAAAGTGATCGCCGAAAATCGCCATGTTACCGGGGGTCGAATTTTGGGAATATTTGACAGGTAGTACCCTGTCGCCATTTTGATTTTTGGGGTCGAAAACAAAAGTGCGATTTGACGGTGCAGCGTTCTAGACTAGACTTCCCTCAAGACCTTTTCTGTGTGGGGACATGGCCAAATCCCAAAACCTGGGCAATTAGGAGCTTTCTAGCAAAAAGTGACGCCATCTTTCTTGCCCAAAAAACCTCAATAATTCATGGAATAAAATGGTTGCGGCCTTCAAATTCAAACCAGCACCGTCGGGGGAGGTGTCCGCGAAAAGTGATCGCCGAAAATCGCCATGTTACCGGGGGTCGAATTTTGGGAATATTTGACAGGTAGTACCCTGTCGCCATTTTGATTTTTGGGGTCGAAAACAAAAGTGCGATTTGACGGTGCAGCGTTCTAGACTAGACTTCCCTCAAGACCTTTTCTGTGTGGGGACATGGCCAAATCCCAAAACCTGGGCAATTAGGAGCTTTCTAGCAAAAAGTGACGCCATCTTTCTTGCCCAAAAAACCTCAATAATTCATGGAATAAAATGGTTGCGGCCTTCAAATTCAAACCAGCACCGTCGGGGGAGGTGTCCGCGAAAAGTGATCGCCGAAAATCGCCATGTTACCGGGGGTCGAATTTTGGGAATATTTGACAGGTAGTACCCTGTCGCCATTTTGATTTTTGGGGTCGAAAACAAAAGTGCGATTTGACGGTGCAGCGTTCTAGACTAGACTTCCCTCAAGACCTTTTCTGTGTGGGGACATGGCCAAATCCCAAAACCTGGGCAATTAGGAGCTTTCTAGCAAAAAGTGACGCCATCTTTCTTGCCCAAAAAACCTCAATAATTCATGGAATAAAATGGTTGCGGCCTTCAAATTCAAACCAGCACCGTCGGGGGAGGTGTCCGCGAAAAGTGATCGCCGAAAATCGCCATGTTACCGGGGGTCGAATTTTGGGAATATTTGACAGGTAGTACCCTGTCGCCATTTTGATTTTTGGGGTCGAAAACAAAAGTGCGATTTGACGGTGCAGCGTTCTAGACTAGACTTCCCTCAAGACCTTTTCTGTGTGGGGACATGGCCAAATCCCAAAACCTGGGCAATTAGGAGCTTTCTAGCAAAAAGTGACGCCATCTTTCTTGCCCAAAAAACCTCAATAATTCATGGAATAAAATGGTTGCGGCCTTCAAATTCAAACCAGCACCGTCGGGGGAGGTGTCCGCGAAAAGTGATCGCCGAAAATCGCCATGTTACCGGGGGTCGAATTTTGGGAATATTTGACAGGTAGTACCCTGTCGCCATTTTGATTTTTGGGGTCGAAAACAAAAGTGCGATTTGACGGTGCAGCGTTCTAGACTAGACTTCCCTCAAGACCTTTTCTGTGTGGGGACATGGCCAAATCCCAAAACCTGGGCAATTAGGAGCTTTCTAGCAAAAAGTGACGCCATCTTTCTTGCCCAAAAAACCTCAATAATTCATGGAATAAAATGGTTGCGGCCTTCAAATTCAAACCAGCACCGTCGGGGGAGGTGTCCGCGAAAAGTGATCGCCGAAAATCGCCATGTTACCGGGGGTCGAATTTTGGGAATATTTGACAGGTAGTACCCTGTCGCCATTTTGATTTTTGGGGTCGAAAACAAAAGTGCGATTTGACGGTGCAGCGTTCTAGACTAGACTTCCCTCAAGACCTTTTCTGTGTGGGGACATGGCCAAATCCCAAAACCTGGGCAATTAGGAGCTTTCTAGCAAAAAGTGACGCCATCTTTCTTGCCCAAAAAACCTCAATAATTCATGGAATAAAATGGTTGCGGCCTTCAAATTCAAACCAGCACCGTCGGGGGAGGTGTCCGCGAAAAGTGATCGCCGAAAATCGCCATGTTACCGGGGGTCGAATTTTGGGAATATTTGACAGGTAGTACCCTGTCGCCATTTTGATTTTTGGGGTCGAAAACAAAAGTGCGATTTGACGGTGCAGCGTTCTAGACTAGACTTCCCTCAAGACCTTTTCTGTGTGGGGGACATGGCCAAATCCCAAAACCTGGGCAATTAGGAGCTTTCTAGCAAAAAGTGACGCCATCTTTCTTGCCCAAAAAACCTCAATAATTCATGGAATAAAATGGTTGCGGCCTTCAAATTCAAACCAGCACCGTCGGGGGAGGTGTCCGCGAAAAGTGATCGCCGAAAATCGCCATGTTACCGGGGGTCGAATTTTGGGAATATTTGACAGGTAGTACCCTGTCGCCATTTTGATTTTTGGGGTCGAAAACAAAAGTGCGATTTGACGGTGCAGCGTTCTAGACTAGACTTCCCTCAAGACCTTTTCTGTGTGGGGACATGGCCAAATCCCAAAACCTGGGCAATTAGGAGCTTTCTAGCAAAAAGTGACGCCATCTTTCTTGCCCAAAAAACCTCAATAATTCATGGAATAAAATGGTTGCGGCCTTCAAATTCAAACCAGCACCGTCGGGGGAGGTGTCCGCGAAAAGTGATCGCCGAAAATCGCCATGTTACCGGGGGTCGAATTTTGGGAATATTTGACAGGTAGTACCCTGTCGCCATTTTGATTTTTGGGGTCGAAAACAAAAGTGCGATTTGACGGTGCAGCGTTCTAGACTAGACTTCCCTCAAGACCTTTTCTGTGTGGGGACATGGCCAAATCCCAAAACCTGGGCAATTAGGAGCTTTCTAGCAAAAAGTGACGCCATCTTTCTTGCCCAAAAAACCTCAATAATTCATGGAATAAAATGGTTGCGGCCTTCAAATTCAAACCAGCACCGTCGGGGGAGGTGTCCGCGAAAAGTGATCGCCGAAAATCGCCATGTTACCGGGGGTCGAATTTTGGGAATATTTGACAGGTAGTACCCTGTTGCCATTTTGATTTTTGGGGTCGAAAACAAAAGTGCGATTTGACGGTGCAGCGTTCTAGACTAGACTTCCCTCAAGACCTTTTCTGTGTGGGGACATGGCCAAATCCCAAAACCTGGGCAATTAGGAGCTTTCTAGCAAAAAGTGACGCCATCTTTCTTGCCCAAAAAACCTCAATAATTCATGGAATAAAATGGTTGCGGCCTTCAAATTCAAACCAGCACCGTCGGGGGAGGTGTCCGCGAAAAGTGATCGCCGAAAATCGCCATGTTACCGGGGGTCGAATTTTGGGAATATTTGACAGGTAGTACCCTGTCGCCATTTTGATTTTTGGGGTCGAAAACAAAAGTGCGATTTGACGGTGCAGCGTTCTAGACTAGACTTCCCTCAAGACCTTTTCTGTGTGGGGACATGGCCAAATCCCAAAACCTGGGCAATTAGGAGCTTTCTAGCAAAAAGTGACGCCATCTTTCTTGCCCAAAAAACCTCAATAATTCATGAATAAAATGGTTGCGGCCTTCAAATTCAAACCAGCACCGTCGGGGGAGGTGTCCGCGAAAAGTGATCGCCGAAAATCGCCATGTTACCGGGGGTCGAATTTTGGGAATATTTGACAGGTAGTACCCTGTCGCCATTTTGATTTTTGGGGTCGAAAACAAAAGTGCGATTTGACGGTGCAGCGTTCTAGACTAGACTTCCCTCAAGACCTTTTCTGTGTGGGGACATGGCCAAATCCCAAAACCTGGGCAATTAGGAGCTTTCTAGCAAAAAGTGACGCCATCTTTCTTGCCCAAAAAACCTCAATAATTCATGGAATAAAATGGTTGCGGCCTTCAAATTCAAACCAGCACCGTCGGGGGAGGTGTCCGCGAAAAGTGATCGCCGAAAATCGCCATGTTACCGGGGTCGAATTTTGGGAATATTTGACAGGTAGTACCCTGTCGCCATTTTGATTTTTGGGGTCGAAAACAAAAGTGCGATTTGACGGTGCAGCGTTCTAGACTAGACTTCCCTCAAGACCTTTTCTGTGTGGGGACATGGCCAAATCCCAAAACCTGGGCAATTAGGAGCTTTCTAGCAAAAAGTGACGCCATCTTTCTTGCCCAAAAAACCTCAATAATTCATGGAATAAAATGGTTGCGGCCTTCAAATTCAAACCAGCACCGTCGGGGGAGGTGTCCGCGAAAAGTGATCGCCGAAAATCGCCATGTTACCGGGGGTCGAATTTTGGGAATATTTGACAGGTAGTACCCTGTCGCCATTTTGATTTTTGGGGTCGAAAACAAAAGTGCGATTTGACGGTGCAGCGTTCTAGACTAGACTTCCCTCAAGACCTTTTCTGTGTGGGGACATGGCCAAATCCCAAAACCTGGGCAATTAGGAGCTTTCTAGCAAAAAGTGACGCCATCTTTCTTGCCCAAAAAACCTCAATAATTCATGGAATAAAATGGTTGCGGCCTTCAAATTCAAACCAGCACCGTCGGGGGAGGTGTCCGCGAAAAGTGATCGCCGAAAATCGCCATGTTACCGGGGGTCGAATTTTGGGAATATTTGACAGGTAGTACCCTGTCGCCATTTTGATTTTTGGGGTCGAAAACAAAAGTGCGATTTTGACGGTGCAGCGTTCTAGACTAGACTTCCCTCAAGACCTTTTCTGTGTGGGGACATGGCCAAATCCCAAAACCTGGGCAATTAGGAGCTTTCTAGCAAAAAGTGACGCCATCTTTCTTGCCCAAAAACCTCAATAATTCATGGAATAAAATGGGTTGCGGCCTTCAAATTCAAACCAGCACCGTCGGGGGAGGTGTCCGCGAAAAGTGATCGCCGAAAATCGCCATGTTACCGGGGGTCGAATTTTGGGAATATTTGACAGGTAGTACCCTGTCGCCATTTTGATTTTGGGGTCGAAAACAAAAGTGCGATTTGACGGTGCAGCGTTCTAGACTAGACTTCCCTCAAGACCTTTTCTGTGTGGGGACATGGCCAAATCCCAAAACCTGGGCAATTAG